>PNEQ01070839.1:0-38262 GCA_003012365.1 Medauroidea extradentata
TGGCATCAACAAAGAACCCAATGGCAAGCACATCTCGCGCCTCTTCTGGACACCCCTCAAGTGACAGATGGGCTAGTCTCACAATGTCTTGCCAAAGTTCCTGAAGTGACTCCCCAGGTCGCTGGCTACGGCTTCGAAGTTGGGCATGGTGGGCATGTCGTAAATAGCAGTCCCCGAAGCGCAGCTCCAGGGCAGAGACTAAAGTAGAATACTCCAGGCGATGTCGTTCAGGCAGAGACTGGAGTATACTGAGTGCAGGGCCCCTCAACTCTGCTGCCAGGTAGTAGGCACACAGCTCTTCTGTCCAACCATTCAGGGTTGCAACAATCTCATATTGGTGCTGATATTCACACCATGGGTTTTGACCGTCATAAGGGGCAGGCTTGATTGTAACCCCCTTTCCAGCCCCAGGCAAGGCAACCTCAGCTGTATTCATGTTCTGTGGTAGTCCTACCGCCGATCCTGCAAACGCAGAGCACCTCCCATCGTTACCCTGATGTCTCAGCTCTGGCTTCGTCGAGTTGCTATCCCGACACACCGATGACTGACCACCTGCCTGTCGCTGTAGAAATTTCTCCCATTCCGTCCTTAAGACACTCACCTCTTTCTGCAGGTCGTCTTTCACACTTCCGATTTTCTTTTCCACATTTTCATTAACACTGTCAATTCTATGGTCCACCAATTCACTGACATTGTCAATTTTTAAGTCCACCATTTGAGAAACACTTTGAATTTTCTTGTCCACATACTCTATTTTAGTAAGCACTAGCTCACTAATTCCCTCGATCTTCTTGTCTACATTCTCATTAACACTTTCAATTTTCCTATCAACACTGTCTATTTTATTGTCTACATTCTCATTAACACTGTCTATTTTCTTTTCTACATTCTCATTAACACTGTCTATTTTCTTGTCTACATTCTCATTAACACTCTCAATTTTTGTATTCACACCACTTATTTGGTTAGCTATTTGGCTACTCAGTCCCTCTATTAGTGCTCGCAAACCCTCTAACTCATTAACCATTTTTCTTGTTAACATAAACTTATAACCTAAAATTCCTTACCTAATAAAAATTAACATGTATGATTAAATATCTAACCATCTACATTTAATTTTAACACCGTTTAAAACACTTAATTAAATTTTAAATAATTGCCTCCATCCCACTTCTGACACCAGTGCTACAAGCTTGCGGTCTAGGTATGTTTGGCGATGGAGGTCTTTGATAAAATAAAGAAAATAAAGCTAACCTAGTTTATTTACAACTGTATATACAAAAAAATCAATGTCTATAAAGATTTATCACAATATATGGCAAACAGAAGAAATAACTACTATTTACATAAAGGATAAAAAATACATCTACACAAGTTCTCTGTATATAGAAAGGTTACTAGTCACTCGCAATGGTGGACCCAAAGAAATAATACCGCAGAATCTTTCTGGCCTAGAATCACCTTCTTCCTACTACTTGCTGCGGTCTCACTTGCTGGACGCCCTTGAACAGTCGTCGTAATCCAATACTTGTCACCATCACTTCAGATCACACTAGGCACCTGCCAGCAAAACTCTCTTGCTCCTGCTGCAGCTCCCTCTTATATACCTACCCTCCTTCTTCTCGAATTATCTCGGCGGGTCTTTGTTCTCCAACCTCCTGGAAAGATGTCGCTTCAAAGTCACGCACCACCCCGAGAGATAAAGAGGGAACAGGATCATTCCAGATCACGATATTTTCTCTCGGTTACCCGATACTATGTGCAGGTGGTTATCATGGAGTAATACCATCCATGCGGCACCCGAGGAGGCCTTTTAGCGCTGCCGCCACTGTATTGTATTTAGCCGCCCTGCCCGACAGCCACGGCGCCGAGGAGTGAGTGGGAAGGGGTGTCCTAGCTCCGCCACCACAGTATCGTACTACACCGCCCAGCCAGACAGTCGCGGCTCGCAACAGTATATACCGACAAATAATTCAACTGGTAATGTGTAGCGATTGATATACAATTAAATATTGCCAACCAGTTATTTTGTCTTCTCTATGCACCGAATTCAAGGTTGTCACTAAGTGAGGTGGCGCATTGGTAACATATTGAACTCGAATTCGGGAAGATATGTGTTCGATCTCCAGACCACGCATCCTGACATAGGGTTTTTACATGGTTTTCCTAGGTGACTCCAAGCAAATGCTGGAATATTTTTTCAAGAAGTGTCTCCTTTAGTCCCTGTTAGATGGTGTCATAGGGGCTTGGCGCCATCCTCCACCATTACTCTTCCCACACCCCTCCACTGGACCACTCTGGGCGGCGGAAGGAGGGTGATGCAGCAGCCTATGGCATGTGGTTTAGAAACATTGCAAAATAATATGCATTTGACGTTTGGTTTGAGTAATTTGTTAATTTAAATTAGTAAAATGAGTTAAGTAAGCTGATTAGAACTGTCCAGATTTTAAAATTAAATATGTAACATAACTTAAATAAAGGCTTCGATAGTGTGCTACAGTGCTGGCTTCGATAGACGGGGCTGTTTCTTCACGCTCTCTTCCCATTGGCCAGTTTACCAACACCGGGACCGGTGGCGGGTTTTCGGCCAGTGTGAAGAGAAGGTGGAGATCAAAACTGACTGCGGGCGAGGAAGGAAGCTGCGAGGCGGTGCTCGCGTCGTTCTGGGACTTCGGGGGTTGGGGCGTCGACGAGTCAGGGCGGCAGACCGCTGACGAGATGGCCCGATCAGCTAATTAACAACAACGGGACAACGGGAACACCGCGAGTCTGAAAGGAATCGGAACGAGAGTGAAGTTGGTCGGCGGCGCGACGTTAAAGGGCGCAGTCTACCGCAATTTTCATCATCATTATTTTATTTTTTATTTGTACCAAATATTTTTTTCTTGTTTTAGACACAAAAAGTGACTAAATTTGGCTCTTATGAATTTTTTTTATCTCTCATAGTCTTCGCGTAATGGCTTGTTAAAGTCATATCTTTGAATGTTTCCGTTTTAACGACTACACTAAAACCAACTGATATACCAAACTCAAGAAAATCACAGTAGATAAAGACATTGCAGGCTACAATGACATGCTCATAAAATTTAATAATAAAAATTATTTGAATTAAAAAAAAAAATTGCTGAAACTGAAAATGAAAAATTTAAAAAGTTCAATAATTTTTTTAAATACAAATAATGTTTATTCTTTAATTTCATGAGCATGTCATTGTAGCCTGCAATGTCTTTATCCACTGTGATTTTTTTGAGTTTTGTATATCAGTTGGTTTTAGTGTAGTCGTTAAAACGAAAACATGCAAAATACGACTTTAACAAGCCATTACGCGAAAACTATGAGAGATAAAAAAAAATTTCACAAGAGCCAAATTTAGTCACATTTTGTGTCTAAAATAAGAAGAAAAATCTGGTACAAAAAAATTAAAAAAAAAAAAAAAAAAAATGGTGATGCAAATTGCGGAAACCGCGCCCTTAACTGCAGTGGGTAAGCTGAATTTGAAGGTTCAGTAGGTCGGAGCGGCAGACCGCCGACAAGACTTCTTAACCAGTGGCGTTGGCAGATGACGGGGTGCCATTAATTCAACAATCACTCAGTGTAGCGACCATGTGAGATTGACAGGTCAGTACGAATATCAGCCACGCCCGCAGGAGTCAGCAACTCGGAGCACCAATCGAATTATTGAAATTGATAAGACTTTGTATTTACTAAACCTAACATCGCAACAATCATCAAAAGTTAAAACAATACATAAATCGTTACATGAAACAGTGAACAACGAGGAATGGAACATTGTAAAATAATAACATTAGTTAAAATTTTTATTTTGCTATCTTCTAACATGGTTGACCGACATCAATTAAATTGTTTCCTAATAAAGCTTATACGTATGAAACTCGATTTCTGTCTGTCCTGCAGTTTGACATACATGTAATAGAAATTATGTGTTCATGTCCTGCAATCTTATAGATTGGGTGGTATATTACGAGTCATAACATGACCAAACAACTTTAAATTCATGTTACCTTACTCAGCACTAAATGTGAACAGAGTCTGAAGAAACTTTGGAAAAAAAGGCCTCAGATACATCATGTCGTAAAAAAATTCGAAGGGCAACAGTTTTTTAATAAATGAATACGATATGAACAAAATACATAAATTAAGTAGCACATGGAGTTAAAAAATTCTGTTTAATGATTCTTTTAGATATTTCATGTGATAAACATTTCTTTTAAATTTCGCCGCTGTATAACTGTTAATACAATGTGGTAAAAATACATACATGTAGATTTACTTTACTTTGAAATAGCTTGGTGTACCGAGTTTTCTTAAATTCTGAAAATTTGTTATTGAGACATTTCGTGCGATCCCAATATGCCTAAAATTGTAACCTTTTAGGTAACAGAAAAACTACACCAAAATGAAGGCTACACGAAAGTCAAGTCAACTTACTAAGTACTATATGAGTACCGGAGTTAACGAAATTCTGCAGAATAGTTCCTTAGATATTTTCCAGCGACGTAGCCAGGGGGATATCGGGATGTATCTTCCTTCCCCTGAAATGAAAATAAACTATTCGAAGATAAAATTAGCGTGATAGCACAGTGTAGGTACAGAAACTGCTTAAATTGAATAATTTTGAACGTAAAAACTAAATTTTTCCGTGGGGGGACCCCCTGACCACCTGCTTAGTGACATGTGATCGATGTCCCCTTATTGTGTTGTGAAAATACTCGAGTTGGTATCATCGCCCGAACAGAAATCCTGGCTACGCTCCTGAATTATCGTCTGTAATCATAATATGATCAATGGCTGGCATTGTCGTGGGATATTTTCACACCGTAAACTTATTTAAAATTTAAAGTTTCATATACACAACAGATAATAAAATATAAACATACAGTAAATGTTCCAGTATATTACAATGAAATAATCACACCAATTTGGAAATTAGCTCGTAATTTTTAATCTGCTGGTTAGATGTTCATAAAATACAGCTTCATCCCGATGTAGTTAGCTTTACATTTACAAAAAAAATATTGAAATCGGTTCATCTATTTAGGAGTTACGATACCACAGTCAGATAGACAGATATATCCGTCAAACTTAAATACCTGTCTTTATTAGTCGAGGTTAAATAACAAAGATATAAGCATTTATGTTCTGATTTGGTTAGAAGTTATTTGTCAGCACCTATATTTATTTGTATTTATTTTTTCTTCCTATTATATTTTGAAAATTAAACAGTCGTATTTATCTAACTCAGGACGGTTCTTACCTGTTGCATAACCAAACAAGGTATTCAAAATGGCGACTGCATCGTTGCCGTTCCATTCATTCCGATGTGTGTTTAAAGTTAATGTTACGATCCCGACTCTGCAGTCCTGCCCACCTTGACAACTGGTCTGAACTATCTCACTTCACTCCTACTTCAGTTTGGTCCTGTATAGCGCTACTATGCTGCTACGTGGCAGAGAACACTACTGACACGTCACGATAGTTCAGTCATATTGTCGCACTAGTAATGTCGACTAGGCCAACCCATCACGGCGTGCTGAAAGCTGTACTACAGACACACTCTGGGTAGGCTGACACTCGTCTTTCTATCCTGCAGCAGTATCCCTATCAGTGGCCACGTGTTTATATCTTCCAAGGGAAGCGGTACTGTACAATGACAATACACAATGCTTAGAGATGATGGTGATGGTATATCGCGAAAGTTTGTTTTGCCAACATTAACTTGAAAACGCTTAGTCAAATGCAACACATATGACTGGGTGATAATACTTCTGACACTCCGTGGTTGTCTGCAGACTATTAACAGGCAGCAAATATTACAACAGCGGAATTCTTACTGGCTCAGTCAAACAGCTCTATGTACAATCTAAAGTCGGTCATCTTCTGGTAAGCTGAACGTATGATGAAATCCAGCAAACAGTCAAGTTTTCCCGCGATATTATCTCTAACCATCGTCTCTAAATGCTGAATGTCAGTTGAACCATTAGACTGGATGTTACATGTACAACGACCAACCAGAAGCGTACAAGAGGCGAGGAATGTGTTCTCCAATGACACCGCTTCAGGCGCAGCACATGAACAACTTCTGGACTTGTCCTGTTTGAATGTTTATGACCATACTTCGAGGTTAGAGCAAATATCGTAAAGGTACGGTCGAAGCAGTTTTTTCTCTAAAACTTGCGCAACAGAATGACGATGGGTGTGGATGGTGTGAGCTGTCTCCCGTGTGTTGGTAGATGGTGTTACCTGAACTTGTTCCAACATATCTTCCTCAAGGGGCCGCAGTGGTCGAATGGTCAGGCCATTCGCCTCATATCAAGGTGATCCAGGTTCGATTCCTGGCCGTTCAGTCTCCGGATTTTCGCAAGTGAGAATCGTGTAGGACGATGCCGTTGGTCGGCGGGTTTTCTCGGGGTTTTTCCGTTTCCCCCGACCTTTAATTACGGTCCAGTTCCGTTCAACTATTGTCACTCCTCGCCAGCGTTGAAGCCCTCGATGTTAAGAGCAGACCAGAATCTCTCACACGCTCACATCTTCCTCAGAGCTTGTTGTTCGTACTGTCCTCGCTTTACCTGCAACCTGCATTACGCACAGAGAACCTGTTCCCTGCAACACCGGCCAACATACACGAACATTGTGTGTGCAGAGTGCAATCTGTTAGCGAAACTATGACGTTACATCTTCACTTCTCTGTCATTGCCGCCAGCAGCACCATCAACATAACACACGCCTCTTAGCTCTGCAAACATTTAGCCTGCCACTGTGCCTCTGCTACTGCGACTATACACCGTTCACGATAAAGTGAGCTCAGCATATAGTTTCCTTTCAGTAGTTTTGCAGCCATCTTAACTGCTTTCAATATGAAAACTTCCATGTAACCAAACACCAGTGTAAACTTTTCAACACCCTCAAATGTCAACATCTATTGGCGCAATAAATCGTATTTTGAAATAATGACAAGTTTAGTTGTGTGCTCAGTTTACAGTGAACGGCCTATATCAACGTCACAAGTGTAGGACAAGCAGTGGACCGCGCAGGAACTGAGCGTTATAGCGGGTCATACACACAGCATCCCAGGCACTTACCGATACTGTCTACACTGTCTAGTTGTCGCCAGGGGCTATGTTCTCAGATAATAAAATTTACTTTGGCGTAATCCATAACTAGAGACCAGAAATATTCGCGGGTTCCCTGACGTATAGGCTAGCCTCCAAGAACATCTGTGTATTCAAGCAGACATTATCTGCTCACTGGCTGCTCGATGACGCAGTGATGTGTAGTTTCTTCTGCACTATTGGCTGAGCGACTTCCAGGAAGTGTCAAATAAGTCACGGACCAATTGCGAAAGTGGCACAAACTTACAGTTGCTGGAATTATAGCTTGGAGCCAAAAGAAAACGCTAATATTTTCCGGTCTGTATCCATAACTACAGACTACCCTCCTTTTAGTCGTGCCGGTATTGCCAGATTCACGGATATTCTAATCGCGTCAACTACCGCCTCCCGTCTTTACCGACAATACTAGGCGGGTGGCGCATAATGCTGAGTGATGGGATAACTAGCCACACTCCGATAATGTTATGTTTTTACTGAAGACTGTAAAAATTGTTGACAGAACAGTTTTTCCTCTTATTTTAATAAAAGTAAATGTGTTTTTATTTCCTAATTAGCTAGTAGGAAATTTAGATTGTTGCTAAATACACTTGAAGTAGAAATTTTATGTAGTGCGATGCCATACATAACCTTGTTCTTTGCTGGTGTGTTGGATGATGAAATTCAGAAGTTGTGTACAGAAAATATAATTATAATTTGTTACTCCACACCATTCCTTATGCTATTTACACGGCGATTACAGAATCAGAAACATTATATTATTCGGCGTTGTAAAACTAAAACTTTTAATTGAATAGGCTGGCACTAAAATATGTTGTTAAATGAAGTTATTTATTTAGACAGATAAGTGCTACTTCTACAAAGTTCGTGTGGTTGACCATTAACAACTTGAATATTACATATATCAGTAGTATGGTTATGTCGTTCTGGGAACACCGGTGGACATTGGAGGAGGAGACGCTATCCTCAGTTCATCTTTGATGTTTGACCCTGATCACATCAGAGTCGACAATTTTTCGCATAAATTTTCCTATTTTCCCTCAAATAAATTCCTAATTTTTCCCCTAAAAATTTCCTTTCCATCCTAACATAAATATCTCAAAATGCATATTTTGACTGTCTTCTGGAAGCGGGAAAATGGCGCCTTTTTCTTGCTTTGGTAATTGAGGTGAGCACTGAAAACCATTCTTAAACATTATATATTTCTTATATTTCATTATACATGTATTTTAATACTTAGAATTTCTTATTTCAACATTATGCATAAATGCATATTCTAATAATGTTTACAATATGTCTTCTTTAAGTTTAAACATGTACTAATTTACTATTACAATATGTTTTAATTTTTTAAATGTACATTCCAATAACAATACTAACTGCTTAGTTCCTACTTCCATCTTAGCTACACCCAATTTGTTTTTTTTTGTATATATATATATATATATATATATATATATATATATATATTACAAACTTTGAATTTTTACTGAATTGTATTTCTTGTACCTAGTTTCTTATGCATGAAACTAGTTTTAGGTAATCTTATTTCTGTACTTTTTGTTGAATATTTGTAATGTTCATATTTATAGTTTAATTTAAGGTATATTGGATTTAGTGCACATGTAAGAGCTTGTCATCAATAACAATACGTGATGTGTTGTAAACCGGCCTCAGGCTGAACACTTTGTGTATAAATAAGTAAATGAACAAGTAAGATATTTTACTATAAACCCCTGACGACTATACACCCTACTCTCACTCTTACTAGTTTCGCTGTGTCTGACATACTTCCAATAAAATAAATTTAACACATTTCCTTACATTTAATTATATATATATACATATACTTTTGCTTGCATACTGTCTCACTACTCCCTTCATTACACAAGTACCACTTCACACTCAACCCTGTTAATTAATATAAAATTTTAATTTCATTTTTCCAATATTTTTTATAGTTTGTACCATGGCGTGAATGGGTACTTGACGTAAAAATTCCCATTTTATTTTATGATTTTGTAGTTAATGTCATTCCTAGTCAAGAATATACTATATCTAAATATTCAATAATTGGTTATCTGTTCAACTAATCTCTTTAACCTCAGTGTATAGTTTTTCTTACCATCGCAAATATCAACATATATTTAGACAAGTATAATTTTTCTTCTGAACACTGATAAAAGAAATGAATATGTATGTATGTGTGTATAGTTATAAATAAATAAATAAATAAATAAATAAATATACATGTGTGTTTGTATTTTTTTCCTATTTTTCTTGTTTAGCAAAACTTATGTGTATACTTAGAAATATTCCAGTGAATAAATATTCCAGTGAATATATATTGATTCTCTTTCAATCATTGCTCAGACATCTGCAGTAGTTGTTTTTTCTGCAATTTAATTATTTATACATAAATCCTGTATGTGAGGTCTACACATACACGTTAAACATTAATTGTTAAGAAAATTATAAATTATACAGGAACAAGGTAGGAAGGCAGGTGTTTAAATAAACTCCAAAATGTAATTAAATTATTGTACATTTATTATGATGGGCAACGTATCTTTTTTATTAGTCATTACTTCTCAATTCGATAATATAATGACATTGCACTTCTGTAACACATTTAGGTTTCAAGTTGTTAAAAGACATTTAGTTCAATGAAATTTTAAGCAGACGTGTAGTTCAATAAACTAGGAAAAACTACCATGTTACTAGAATATCCAGAAACATGATAACACCAACATGGCAAAAGAATGAATTTTAGAAGCACTCTACAAAACCTATTTCGTGTATGTCTGTAACTTAATATATAAAATGAAGTGTCCTGACACACTCACTTACTCAACAACGCACAGCCTAAACCGCTGGATCTAGAACCATGAAATTTTGAGGGAAGCTTCCCCTTGTCCCGTAGGCACCCACTAAGAATGGATTTTTTGAAATTTTATAATTAAGGAGTGAAAAGCGGTGAAATACGTTTTCAAAGAATTCTTGTTATCTCATTAACCAGGTAAGCTATCATACAATTTTAAAATCAAACTATTGCCCAAACGAAGGGATATTTCCTAATTTTTCGATTTTTCAATATTCAAAAATGTTGTGGGTGAAAAGCCGTAAAATGTGTATTTTATTCATTCGTGATTTCTCATAAACCATTTCAGATAATGAGACGATTTTTTCTTTAAAATGATGCTTAGGTAAATATCGAAAAAGAAATTTTAGAATTTTTCGAAATTCGTCCTTGAAAGCTCTTATCTACTGAATCAGTGGAAATAATGAAATGATTTTGGCCTTAAAATAAATCTCACATAAATGTAAAAAAAAGTGGTTCTAGGGTTTTTCGAAATTCGTCCTTGAAAGCAGTTAAAATAATTAAATGTGTTTTCACATAATCATGTGTACCACTTATGCCCGTTGAGATATCGAGATGATTTTTTTATAAGAATGAAGCTCATGTAAATATATACAAATCAAATTCAGGTTTTTACAAAATTTGAAAAGTAAGCATGTGAAAAGAGGTAAAATGTTACAGTCTCCCGAAAAAAAAATGATCATGGAGAAATAATTCAAGAGTTGTTTCTTTTTGCCAATCTACTCATAAATAAAACCTCTTTGGATTGTAGCCTGTACCTACGAAAGAATTATCACGGCCAGCCTTTAAGCATTCACTCAGGTATTGTATAAAATTTGCGGTGTGGGAGGGGTGGGGTTACGGGTTCGTATCCCGTGCAAGACTTTGCGGTGGGAATTACTGTGACATCATACGTGTATATTGCGCGCGCTCTTTACACTGAACTAAGATAATTTATAGTTCACTGTTATTGAGTACGCTGGCTGTTAAATGCCTTCATCACACATTTTATCCAGAGTTACTGTATACATTACGTAATTTCACGCGGGCAAAGTCGCAGCCAGGCAGCTATTTTGTAGAGAAATAATGATGAATTAAAAACAAAGATGTTCTGCTATTAAAGTACGCTCAGCGAAGTGGACTGGATAAAGCTGTTTGTATTTGTTGTTTTAAAGATACACAGAGAATATAGTAACACCATCAATTAATACGTAATTGAAAATTAGTTACTGATTTCTATATTACACATGGGCAAAGTCGCAAATTGACAGCTAGTATGTATATAACACATATAAGATAAATAGCGTACAGTGAAATTTCTCCAAATTATATTAACATAGGTTGTGTTACCGAAATAATGGTTATGGAGAACATTCCCAGAAATAAAATATACTTTTATCTCCATGTACGTCTTGATTTCTAATACATTACTCCTTCCTAATGGAGCTATGATTCAGATAATCATAGAAAAAACGAACTGGAATCTGTTAACTGGCCCGTAAATTAATAACCCAACAAGAATACAAGGACCAACCTTAAATATCAAGAAGACATTACATGCCCCATGACATAGAAAATATCAAATCTACCTGGCTCAAATCTTCAAACACTTGGTGTGAACCACCTTAATCTTAGAAATCATTACTTGAGGAAAACAAACTGAACTCCTCTGCCGAATACAAACTACCTTTATTTCCCTACATACTTACTTAAAAAACCTTATATTACTTCGGCGTAGTAACAATCCAAAACCTTAACAAGTACTTAGTTATGTAATCCTTATCAACAAGCGATCTCTGTCTTTCACGCGTTGAACGTCAACCTAATTCTCGGCCAAAGAAGAATCATCCGGAAGGTTCTTGGAGCTGGTTACAAATAGGTAGCGCCAAAGCGGAAATGCGGCGGCACCGGGAACCTCAGACGCTGTTGGCAATAGTGGAGAACGTCGATCATGCCCGATGACGTCAGGAGAACTCGCCAATCTACAACACGGCGGGTAAACAACACTTCCTGACAACAAATAGGCTTCGGCTATTTTCGGCAACCATCGACGCTAAGCACAGAATATTTATCGCTAGCGCCAACGCCGGACCAATGGAAGCCGACAAAGCTGACGTCACCAACAGCCAATCATTCCACAGCTCAGGTTGCGAGCATGGCGAAGAACACGCCCCGCATCACTTGCCAGTCGATCATCTTGAAGATAGAGCTGTGTTGGAGACGAAGCCGCAGTGCCAGTATAACCGTAATTCTTTGTGCCAGGAACTATGTTACACAACAACAAGGTAGGATACTCCAGGTCTACAACCCCCTCAATTAGGCAATAGACATAAATAGTACTACGTAAATTACGAAAATTAAGGTAGGCGACATTAGGCAGTTCAGTATGCTGCGAATTCTTGAGACACTCGTCTCAGTATATATTTGTTAATTTTTTAAAAGTATTTTAGAAATCCGCTTATACATGCAACATCTTATTACTTTAACATATGATTACATGTAGGGAACATGTCTAAACCCCTATATCTTACAACACGAACATACTTAGTAGATAAATATATATTATCCTACTACCCACTTCATTCATTATTTTTTTTTAATGTGTGTATATATGTATGTGTATTAATGCGTATTATATATGTGTGATAATACCAATGAAAATAACTTTTTAACATTAAGTTTAACATATTTACTTCGCTTTCGAATATTTATTTTTCTTCAAGACCAAAATGTCCTTTCCTTTAAAAACTTTCCTTTTATTTCAACCTCGAAATCTCAAGATGTTAATTTTTGACTGTCTTCTCAAAACAGGCAGATGACACATTTTCCTTGCGCAACTAATTGACAATTTAGTTATTTCAACATTAAACTTAATTGCGTTTTCTAATAATGTTTACAGCTTAGGCACATATCGTATTCCTACCCATATAAATCTAACTAATATAACTAACAAAATAGTTATAACAATTTTAAAAATTTAATTATTTATATTTAGATGTCTTCACAGCATTATGCAGGTGTGAGAGTTTGTCACGATTGTACGCGAAGAAGTCGCGAAAAGCTACGAAGGTTCCCAAAGATGTGGAAAATCACAGAGGTTTGCGAAGGGGTGGCGAAGTCACGAAGGAGTCGGGAAGGAGTAATTAATAGTATCCTGAATATTATCCTGAATACTATCCTGAATAGTATCCTGAATAGTGACCAGAATGGTTGTGTCCAAAATACTTACCTGAATAGTATCATAATAGGTAATATCCTGTGAGGTAGTTTTCTGAATAGTAGCATGAAAGTATCCTGAGAAGTAGCATGAATATTATCATGAACTGAATTCACGAAGCAGTCTCGAAGATATCGCAAGTATTACCGAGAGTCACGGAAGTTCGCGAAGAAGTCTCAAAGAAGTCAAAATAGTCGCGAACGAGTAGGGAATGAGTTGTGAAGTGTTGTGATTACCAACAGCCTCGCCTGGAGGACGGGCTAGCGACGACGACAGTGCAATCAGGTCAGTAGTTGCACAAGACAAGGGCCTCAGATATTCTCCCCACCGGCACTAGTGTGGTAATATAATGCAGTGTATTGGGTTATAGTGGTCTGTCTCATTCAAGCCTTCCAGCCGTCAGCAGCTCGCCAGGATGGTCCTGGGTCGAGATCCACGACGTGCCGCCGTCAGTCGACAGCCAACACAGTCGTCATCAGCCTCCGGCATCACGCTAACGGCGAGGTCTAAGGTGTCCAAAGGGTAGAGCCTTCCTTGCTGCAACTCCGATTTCCCCTTGACAAAACTATCCCAATTATTTCCCCGACGTAATGGCATTTCAAGAAGCTCGTTGTTGCGTTGCTCCGCCGGTCGTTTACAGTTTTGTGTTCACAAAACTCCCCTGGCCGCATTCTTCTGTCACCGAGTCGCTGTCGGGTTAGGAAATCGTAACATCACCCCCAAGATTACGCTGGACGAGAAGTCCCTTTCTCGTCGGGGATGATGTTGGGATAAAAAGGTGTAGTTGAGAAAAATGTAGACTTCTTAACAGTAGATGTGCATTGAAGTCCACCCCTGTGTGTCAGGCGATCCGCTTGACAGGTGGAGTGATGTGTGAAAAGGATATTTTCTTCTCAGACTTTTTTTGTAAAGGAAACTGTGGTAATTATAAGTGTTGTATTTCTGTCTTATTTCTTCTTCAGTACTTAGGTAATCGTCGCATTACCAGAAAGGTGAATGTGGTGGGGCTGGCTGTGGTTTCTCGCAACTATCTTCTATGTATGGTGGTGGGAATTAAGAGCATCGGTTTTGTTGGTGAGAATGTGTAAGATGGAATTTGTGTTATAGGTGAGGATTGGTGCATTAACATGTTTGTATTGAACATAACTTATAACGCTTAATTGCTTTTCTTCTAATATTGAAAGTAGTGGTATAGTTAATTGCTTAACTTAGTTGCGTACATGGTAAGTTTATATTTATCTCGCCATTCTTTTATAAGAATAACATGATGTAAGATTTTATAAAATACTTATGTTAAACTTAATATTCTTGGAAATAGTTACACTTTTTGAAAATGTTGGTTATAGTTATCATTGCATTGTTTCTACTATTTTTAACATACTGAAGGAAAATTAAATTGTTTACACTTGATGATTACTATAAAATCCATGTGATAGTTATAAACCGTATGTAATACAATACTGCTATAGATTATGTAAAATATGTTTAAAATAATCATATTACCTAAGAACAATATAAAATTACATAATGAGTGATGTTAGTCAATATACATGGTACTGTCGGTTCATATACCAAACTTACAGTATTAACAGATGTGCAAAATTAAACAACTAGGGCGTTTACTCTACAATTTTTTTAATTGCAGTTTTTAAACTGAAAACATAAATGGTAATGTGAAATGTGTTATATCCTGTCTTGTACACGATTTACGCTCAGTAAGGACAACGAAGGTTCGCGAAGTAGTCGCGAAGGTCCACGATGAAATTTCATGCTCGAATCACAGTGCGAGATAGGTACGACACGATGAGTGCAACGCGAATAAATTAACTTCTCAGCCAATGATTGTCGAGGCTTCTATGAAGTTAGCGCGATAAAAATTATAGAGGCGTCATGATTTGCAAATTTAAATTAATTATTTTTCATTCGCGTCGCGTACACGACAAATCTAAAAAAAAATGGATTTTGTGGCGAAATATTCTTGAAGCTGGTAATAAACTGAATTTATTTGTATTACGAAACATTTTTGTTGTGGTACGCAAACCAAAACATCTTTATCCAAACGTGTGGCAGTGGTTTTTCCTCATTTATAATGCCATTGAGCATTGTGTAATATGAAATAAAGGAAAAAACAACTCAATGATGTGAACATCATAGGCTGTCGTACTAGGAGGTAGAATGTAGAGGCAAGAAAATGTTAACATTTAATTGCTTGTTTATTTCTATTTGTTGCGTATAGCTTTCAAACTAGTGTTCGCAATGACGAGAATTTTCAGAGTTTCATCGCGCCCACCGCGTTGCGTGTTTCGCGCTTTTGCTGTTCCGACCTTAAATAGGCTGCAGAGAACAGAGAGCTGAGTAATACTAGCGATATGGCTCATAGTACGAGCCTTTCTTCGTGTGCTGGATACACAAAGCTTCAACATCTGGAATCGTAACTTAGACAGCTTCTACTCTCCTAGGTGTATTTGCCTATAATATTCTTACAAGAAGTACAGGACGTATATACAGAATGTTTCTTAAATACACGTACAAATTAGAATGGTATGTTCCCTACTCCAGAACAAGAAATAAAAGTCCATATAAATACAGGTTTGGAAATCCTTAGTTCTAGCGTTATTAATGAAAAACGTACGAAAACTTGCCCTTCCTCGATCGATGTTCTGTGATGCTAAGAACCCTTTCACTACGTTACAACAATAAACAGCGGCAAATTTTGACTGACTAAACTGCTTTCGGTGTGGGTATGCCATCAGAAACAATCGTGCAGCGCTTCCATTACTATTCGCGGGATCGTACATAATAATCATGTCAGCCTGTCCAAGAAATGGTTAACCTGCCCTAAGAACTTCAACACAACACAAGTAAATAAGAGATCAACGACAAAAGTACACACATGACAATGTAAACAAGTTTCGTTGGTAAAATAACGCCATATAGGACACAAATGAGGTCATCAGCATCTTGTATGGATAACATTATCCAGTTATCTAACAATGTTGATTTTGCTATAGGTTACGAAACTAAGATTGTTGGATAGTATTGAAACACATTGAACTGAACTTTCAATAATAACTCATAAACGAAGGATTTTTGGACCTGTGTCTATGCAGACTCTTTGTTTCTTGTTTTGGTGTAGGGAACCCAACCACAAAATTTGTAAAACTATTTCATAATTACCATGTATAGTCTAAAAAGTTATTTTGATGTGACACAAGACGTTTAATAAGGATATAATTGAAGTAAAATCGCTGTAGTTAACTAGTCAAACGGGACTGGTCATACCAGCAAGTGGGGGAGAATATAATTAAGGTAAATGAAGAAACTAAACAATGCGTATGATGTGCTCAAGTTAACCGTGAGTGATCTATGCAAGACCTGATCCTCGTTGAGCATGCATGCACTGGGCGTGACTTGGCATGTTCTCCGAGACGGGCAGTAAAACTTGTTCAGCTGCACAAGAACTGCAAGGTGATATAACCTACCTCAACAACCAGTTTCGTGCCAGAACTGAGGCCTGCACTGTTGCTAAACGAGACTGTCATGAGTACTCATAATTTCTCTTGATGCTTTACACTCTCGTAAATCTCCAACATGGCAGTAAACGTTTGCCCACGAGAAGTCGACCATATGACTGCTCGTACATATTGAAATGTTTACCGATGTCACTAAATATGCGTGGTAGGTTCAGTATGCATTGGATTTTCCTAAACAAGTTTTCAAACATTATCAGGGTTGAATTTAAAGCGGCACAAACAATTAACAAACCACTTAAGGGCGTTGCCTGCCGCAGAGCCTTGCCACGAGCAAAACTATACCATTTGAGAGTTTTCCTTTTTGAACCTGTGTTTTTATTCTTTACGTACTTGACAGGGCAAACAACGTCTACAATACTTAAGACAAACTCTAAAAAAATACTAATTTTTTTCACTAACAGACAAAGCTTCATTATATATTGAGGTCCAATTAACTGTGCTTAGTAATTACATAAAAATTAGTAATCATCTGATCTATTATAGGTCTTATAATATTATTATTACCAGGACTTTGTATAGTGCAATCATTTACGTAATCCAATTTGGAAACAGTACATCTAAAATGATTGTATGATGGTGAGAAACAGCCATTGGTTCCACAAAAGCAGTAATCCTGCAAATATATATTGATGTTACAATATTATCTGTGCTTCGGTCCTTTGTTACTGTTTAACAAATTAAACCTTGTTACATCATAAACAGTGTACTTCAAATCAAAACTCATAAAGAGGTTTTCTACAGTAAATTTGTGAAAATCGTTTATATTAACACCTACGTTAAAATTACCGCATTTAATTACTGAAGCATTAGTTCTATTTTAAATCTTAGGGCGCTGATAACATTAAATAAACATTCTGTGAATTTATCTAAATTATAATCATAAGGTGTTCGATAAATTTCTGCACAAATAACATTAACATAAGGGATTAATATTGCAGCAATTTCACATATATTATAAATGGAAAAATTTGTATTGTAATTTACTTCCTCATACATTAAATTAGATTTAAAATATATAGCAGTGCCGCCTCTGAAAGTAATTCTACAGTATGAACTAATCAAATTTATATATCGAATAGATGACACATAGCTGTGAACTGCAACTTAAGTAAATAAATTACACGTGTGTTACTGCTCATATGGATAAGTCCAACATATAGACTAGATGTTGTCCAATACAATGTTTAATAATAAGAAGTTTATCCTCGCAATTGGGCTACAGTCCGGTGGCGAGTGGACTCTTCCCCATCCTTATAGTACTAGCCTTCCAGACCCTTCCTAAACCACCCAGCCTCTCTCACAGTCACCAGTTCATCCTGCAGAACATTCCATTCCCTTACCGCCGTAACAAGCATAGACTGTCAACCACTCTCCATTCTACTCCACACTCTCTGAAACTTTTCACTGTTGGTTCCTTTCCCCTTGAAGGCTCCCTTAGTTAGGTTGTAGAGAAACCTTCTTCATCCGCATTTACCATCCATCCTCTTGTACATCCTGACCAACCTTTCTATTCTCCTCCTGTTCTCAGTCATCTTAATGGCTCCCCTTTTGGAGATATATGCTCTCCCTTACTAACCCCATGAGTGGCCGGTGACAGCCCAGTTATGTACGAGACAATAAGTACGGTAGGCCTTGTGTTTTAAGTGGAAATGTTTTCATGTTGGTGTAATTTCTGCTAAGGCAAGTCTTTTCCTTGTTACTAGCTGTACATTAAATTTCAAGCCCCAATCTTCCCGCTTCCAAGACATATGACAAATATCTGCCTCCTCAAAAGTGTTAAATCTCAGTAGATTATTGATATATTTTACGTGTAAACTATTCATTCTTGACCCGAATAGCCATGCCCTTAGAAGTCAATGTTGTGATGCGAGGGACCGCCACTTATCCGATTGTGTGTTTCTCCGAATTGCTTCATCCCCGGTTCCGGAGGAGGGAGGGTCGTCCCCACTCCTGTCTCCCCAACCTTCCTTCCCTCCCTGAGACGGGCCAGCTGTCCCCCTCCTCGGTGTGCGTCAATGCAGCGATTCATGACGGTCTTCGTGCAGAAACTACATAACAACTTTTGGTTATTTTGTACACATTTTGTAAATAAAAAAAATTAAGCATGCATGGAGTGGAGTTCGCGAAGGGATTGGCCCTTTCGAAAGAATTTCTTGTTAGTGCAGGCTAAATGTATGTCTCGACTTACTGTAGAGTTTATATGTACACGTTAAAAAACAAAACTCTCTGAAAGATCTTGGTCTGGTTGATGAATGAAACAGAATGTACCACTAACGTGATTAGTCTACTTAACGCCTTGGCAGAAAACATTAAACGAAATGTCTGCAGGCGAGAATCACATTGATGCTTTTAATACTAAATACTCTTAAATGACTATAATGGAAAGTATAAATAGTGCATGTTTTGTAATTTTAAGCAAACATTTTTAATATTCGATAATGACCGCATTCCGTCTTACAACAATACAATAATGCGCTACTCTACCCCAGAGCGAACACTATCGCAGATTATCGCGCATATACATCTCTACTGCGACAGGTAAACTTCTTGTATTTTCATACTGTGGAAATTTCTTACACGAGTACAAGCACCTGTAGAGCGAAATCTACTGTGGATAACACCACAGAGACCTCTCCACTGCGAAAGTTAAACTATGCTAGTAGGCCTAAGTTAGCGCGCATGGACACGATTTTCCTTGTGAAAGCAGTTGTTGAGTTGGAATTATAGAATTCTATGATAATCATAAAACAATTTTGTAATTATTTGCAAATGTGTGTTCTCAAGACGTATAAAAGATTTGTATCAGCAGCAATATTCCAGTTGGCGAAGCAAATGAGAAACGAAGACGACGAAGGTATATTGAAAATGAATTTTAGCAGCATATAAATTTATTTATTTTAGCATCTCGAACATGAGAGTTTATTCATAGGTATATTTATTACTAGTAGCAGGCTCTCTTAAACTCGAGAAATATTTTGTGCAAACTTTAATAAAATATTTGCGCACTATACAAGTTGGCAGTTGCAAAAATAGACTTCCCATGCACAACTGAACTAACGTAGAAAGACTGTGCAATCCTATGTCACTTTCAGGAAACCAAATTATGACGACTTGTAAGCAAGGATGTGCAAGAGTAAATTTTACATTGAGGTAACCTCTGCAAGAGAAGAAAATTACCAACTAAAACAAAAGTACCGAGTAAGTGTGGTATGTGCGGTAGCTTTACACAGAAAGTAGAGAAAATTTATACAAGTAAATGAATATTCCTTATGTTGTGTGGGAGAAATAGAGTCACTCTTGTTAGAAAAAAACTGCCGTAACTATCTGTATAAAAATAATAAGCATGTTTTGAATTCAAACTCCTAACCACTAAGTAAGCAGACATGTCGTCACCGCCATACTATTGTCACCAAAATAAAATTATTATAAATATGCTATGAACAGTCGTAATAATCTTGCTGACAAAAGTACGATAAACTAACTCGATATCTCTAACACAAATTGAAATGTAAATACAAATTTTCTTCCTTGGATTTTACACAGAAAAAACAATGCAGTGGTTTATACAAACATATTTTGTTATTGCACACACGTTAGTGTATCGTGTGGTTAACACAAAATTTTTGTAGTTGCCCCAAAACTATCTTTAAAATGTTGCAAAACATCCGAGGAACATTGTAAAATTATTGCACAAGAAATTCTTATTTCACGTAATTTTGTGAAGTCATTGCCTTCAGATTTCCGAAAAAAAGTAATGAACAATAGTGAGGCAACTAGGTTGCCTGTAATGTTGAATACGTTAGTTCTTGGCAAGATCCTGAAGAAAGTGGACAATTTTTTTCATTGTAGAAGCTGGGTTCAGTTCAGAAGTGACAGGAAAACTAACTGACCTATCTGAATTTAAGTGCTAAAAATTATTCGTATGGGATGACTTGCTGGACACTTTCGTTGAGCAGACGTGCTGGAGCTCAGTAACACTGACATATCATCAAGTAGTAGGCATAAGACCTGAACCAACCAATAAAAAAGGAAATTACAAACATTCTAGAAATAATATCATTTTGAGACTTGTGAAGGCACCATCAATAGTAAGTGATTACTGGACAACCGATACATTTTTAGGATAGGTACTGTGTCTTCTATCATGTCACGAAATATATTTGAACTGTTGTTGTGAATGTGGCAGTTCTGTAATAGTAAAAAACGACCGGAAAAAACTTCAGATGGAAATGCCGTAGAATATATTGTTAAAAAATCGTAGGCATTGCGCACACCAGGGAAAACTGAGTTTGTCGATGAACCTATTGTACCTAAGGTACGACTGAAAATAAAAAGATACTGTACTAAAATATCTCACAAATATTATGTAAACAAATCAAGAAAACAGTAGAAATGTACAATGCGGCAAATCATATATAAACACCTACATACAATTCGTAATTATGTAAAAATGCAATAGTCTTAAAATACTTGTCGAGGCGACGTCTAACAACTGATTCTATTGGTAAAGTTCCGGCGAAAGTTGAAGATGTTTGGGTTTGCTCTTTTAATGAAGCGTAACAAGAAATATTTCACATGTTTATAACAAAATAAAGTGTTATGGTTAAATTTACCTAATTACCGATTAATAGCCGGCAAAATGTTACTTAATTTTTAAAAACAATAACTAAAAGCAAGTTTTGTAAGTAAAACCTCGTAAATAAAAAGAAGGCTATAATTAAAGGCCTTATAAAACTAGTTTCGACGGCAGTTCGTAAATTATTTCAAGTAAACAGTCCTGTATTTTAATGATACATGTATTGGTTTACTTATTGCTGGACGTATCAGTTGCAAAGTCTCGATTAAAAGTAGAAAATAATTGTACGTCAAAACTAACTATTTTCAATTAGCTGAAGTTAAAAATACAATAATTTATGTTCTTTGCCAAGTAATATCGAGAAATACTTTGGTTAACACAAATTTAATTCATAGTGCTGTGAACACATTCCGAATTTGCCGTAAGACTATCCAGCTGTAACGCGCTATTACAACAACTCATTAATAGAGGTATATTCCAAATTTAACTATAAAACGTGTAATTTTACAAAAACATTGTTTTACAAAAAGTGGAGAAGGAGGTTGGAATGTCTTCCGAAACGTCGGGAAGAGAAATGGCAGTGACGCCGCTACAACCCAGAAACCAGTATTCCATAAACAATAGCTGCGGAAGACAGAAATGATTACTAAAAAAACTCATTGTCATGCTGAAACATATTTTTGTAGTCTTAGTTGACGCACAAAGTAGACAAATTTATTTTCTAATTTAGATACCTGAAAACTGAGATCGTTTCAAATTCTCATGAAAATTTAAAACATACCAACGTGTTCGTGTTTACACTTGCACAATGTAGACATACTTCATCAACATTGCCACAGTCGTTTACATAAATTTATTTTATAAAGTTTCATGAAACTAGCCAGATACTAAAACTGCAAATGTGCTGCTTCTATTTCCGTGTGTGATAAGCATACCTGCAGTTCGTAGGGAACAAGGGAAGAACGCCCAGAAGCCAAGTGGAATATTCGTGATGTTCATGTACCAACAGCAGACGTGCACGTGGCCGTGGAAGTTATGAAATAGGAAAAAATAAACTTAAACTTTTATGATGACTAAGCTGACACATTGTCGGCTTTTTTTTCTCATAATTAACATTTTCGTAATGCACAGATACGGTTAATGTCAAATGATACTTACACTGCAATGGTTTAAATAATTTTGTTGTCGATTATTTGCAGTAGCTCATGTCTCGTAGCCAGCCGACTTCCGTAGCGTAGTCGTTTACGCGCCTGTCTACGGTGCGAAAGTCTTGGGTTCGAAGCCTGGCTGCGACGTGAATGTAGTATTGTCCTTTTACCTAACTTTATCGTCATCGGCTTTTAAGACCTCTTTGTTAAATGACAGTAAAACCACCTCACCGCAACTTGCTTACGAAAACACACGTTTTAGTTCACAACTTCGACTTTGAATATTCTTTTTACATTCGATGAAATGCAGTTCGTTTTCAGTTGTTTTTCGATAACGATAAAAATTCTACAGTTCACCGTTACTGATGACGTGGGAAGTTTTTGTATTAAATTTGTACATACTTAGTTCTTACATATTCGCAAAATTTTAATTAATTTAAAACCCTCGTTGCGCAACTTGATTGATGATACGCGTGTGTGTGGGCTTGTGGCATTTGTACTGCTTCGTTTAGACGTACTCTCACTGACGTATCTTACTACGAGCTGATATAAACAATCCACATCATTAAATCACAGTGCAATACATAACTAAAAGAACTCTTAATATTTTAGATTTGTCAGGTAATTTTTTTTTCGAATACATTATAGGTGCCCCGTAACAATGCATCAGAAAACTTGTTTTTATATATTTTTCACAGCGTAGTAAAAAATGAAAATCCACTAAGTTTTCCCGCCTCCGGGCAGTGTCACAGTGTGTAAGAGGGAAGGCCGGGATGAAGGTTGGTCCGGCTGCACGACTAGCGAGACATACTGTCGCCCGTCCAACCCGAAACATGGCTTAGGTGAGGTGAGATGAGTGTGGAGCAGTGACGGAATAAGAAAGGGAGTTCTCCGAGGAAACCCGCCGGCTAACGGCAACGTCCGCCACGTTTCCCACACGCGAAAAATCCGGGACCGAACCCGCCGGGGATCGAGCTCGGATCACCTAGGTGGGAGGCGAGAGGTCTGACCCCTCGACCAGCGCGACCCTTGCACTGTATAATAACGTAGCTTATTTTTATTATTTCTTAGTGTGATAAAACGCCAATGTGAGTGCTGCTGAAAGTGTGGTGTGCAGGGGCAAATAACATTCTGTATATTCCCTATACTTAATACATACTTCGATTCAAACAGAGACAAACATCTGTTCAGTAACTTGCTGATTATATATAAAAATGTTACATTCAAAGCTCACACTTGCTTACTACATACGATAAATACATTACGTATTGCGATTTTTAGTTAAAGTAGTAAGGACATATCATTTGTTTGGCAAGTCTCTAGTAAGATTATTACGCATAAAACGTATTGCTATGTCAACTACGTAAAATCTTTTTGTACAGTACAATCCGTATAATGTTCTAGTCCATGTCTGAAGTTACAGATCGGCAGACGTATGATACGACATGATTATAACCTGTTTAGGCCGTAAGTTTGCACAATTACATGTGGGCAATTCTCTGAGCTCTTAGAGGTCGTATAATTAGAAATTAAAAAAGTTTTATTATGTTCTTGATTTACAAGCTCACAAAGCATTCAAAATTCACAAAACAGCAATCAACTATGGCTTTCCCAGTACACATATTATGTATACAATTACTACTGCGCCACAGAAACGTTAATTAACTTTGAGATTTAAAAACAAATATTTTTACTATTAATTAATTAAGGACTACGAAACACAATAAATTTCAGTCATCTATCCAATTAACTGTCTTTCAAATAGTCACACTGTCCAACCTAAAAAGTCAGAAGTTGTGATGTCTCACCATGTGCTGCGCAGCACCCCGGGTGCACCGCTGTCTTCTCTCTTGAGGTCTTCGGTTCGACTTCCGTCGCGCACCTCCTATTTGTTCATCGACCCGTTGCAGCAGTCGTCTTGTTTCGCCCAATACTGCTCAGATGGCATGTGTCTGTAGCCTCACAGTAGACTCGGACGTCACAAAGCCACCAGTCTCTCTCCACAAGCTTAGCACGTTCTTCTAGATGGACCAATAACGAAATCTCCCCTCTGCTGGTACCGAAGTACACCTTCTCTAAAACCACTAGGTAGACAGTCTCCTTAAGAGGCCAGTTACTGCCCTCTTTGATTAAACACCTCCAGTGTTGTTCTCAACAGTTCACCGCCTCTGTAGCATGTTAACCCCTTCTTCACTGATGCCATTGATACAACCCCCCAAGTGTTGCTCTTCCCTTCCACAGCCCGTTTGGTGTCACCCAGCCTCGACGCCGCCTCCAAAGTAGCTCCTCGTCGAAACACGCCACACTCGAGTCACGCTTAAGACATTCAGAGAACTTCGTCATTTTGCAGTTCGGAGGCTTTTATATGGCTCATTTAGTGACGTCAATTGGCGGCGCAACATGGTGACGAGAGTCCTAACATAGACATTACCTCATTCTTATTTGCAGAGAGTCATGTAGGCAGAGGCTTCACCAGGGAATCCCAAGACGTTTCTCGGGCGTATTGCAGCACCCATAGGAATACCCTAACATCACTGTGGTCGACTCATCGGACTGTCCACCTAGTATAATGCAATATGCCTCCAGCCACACAGCACTGTCCCCCCTTAAGTACATATATGTGAACGAATTTAGATCCTGTAACCCGAGAGCCTTGACGAACAATCCGAAACAACTCATCGCCCGTCTTCTTTAATATTTCATAAGGGCCTTCTCAATTCTTCTGTAGCTTGGTGCAATACCCCTTCTATATCTTAGGGCTGTACAACCACAACAGTTGTCAGTCTTGGAATGTTTCATCTGGTGTATTCCTATCGTAACGAGTCTTCATCTTGTCGGTGTTAATACTAAGGTGTCGCCGGGCAAGGTTGTGAGTGTGAACCAATTTGTGACATAATTCTGTGGCATATACTGAGGATGCAATCTGGTCTTCCTCTGCCGGTCATCCGAACATCTTATCGCTCGGGAGACAGAGCTATATTCCAGCAGCATTATTTCTTGTCTCCGGTTCAGGTATGCTCCAGTTATAGTCTGTAGTTCCTTGCATGGTTCTGGCATAAGGCCATCAAGGTCCTCTGACTTCATGAATCCCTTGTCAGTTGAAGTTATTTGGGAGACTTGCTTGTACGTGCCTATGTTGGCCCCCTTTTCATGCCGGATTGTCCTGTCCGTCTAGTTGACCATTCGAAAATGTAGATTTCCAGAGCCCAGAGAAACCAACGTTCTTGCTACCCCACCTCAGAAGGTAAGCCGTTTCCTCTTCCTAAATGTTTGACTAAAACTACACGCCGCACAAAATTGCCTTGACAGTGTGCAGGGCTCACAGTATCACTGGAAGCCAGCAGTACAGTCATCTCGCAACATACTAATCGGCAGCTGGCTGGCGAGGATATTTCGTTTCGTGGCACCATTACCAGTTCTCGTTTGCCGGTCTTTAGTACTATCAACTGAATGTCCGCGCAGCACTCTGTGCTTAACACATCAAGGTTCAGTAAATATTCATCTTAAATGTTGGCTATATAAACTTCGTGTAAAAAGTGCAGAGGTCGCCCTTGTACCTTCTTCTCTTTCACTGGTGTGGTTTCGCCTGTCACTGTCGTCAGAAAGCATCGTCCGAAATTATGGCCCTGTGACTGCTGGCGAAAAGGCCTCAAGATTTCCGGTCAGACAGCAGTAATGGTTGCTCCGGTATCTACAACCATGTGGCAAGAAACATTACCAAGTCTGCCCTCCACTAGGATTGCATCAAACTCTTGTTTCACTCAGTATACTTGAAGAAATAATGGGGCCTTTTCCTCTACCTTCACCATTCTTCCCTCCATAAGATTTCGTCCTTACTCATTACTACAGTTATTAGGTTGCCATTGTGGGCACTGGGATCTCAGATGTCCATGTCATCCACACTTCCAATACTTCTGTCGCCCTTCTGGTCGAGAGCGAGGCACACCCGATGGCTGGGTGGATTGGGTAGTCTCATATTGCTCTTGGTTAGTGCTATTTTGCTGCAGCTGCGTGTACTGGGCTCTCAGGTGTCCATGTTGCTCAAACTTCCAACACTTTGGTTGCCTCTGCAGTAGAGGGAGACATGAAAGCGAAGAAATTCAATTTTTTATTACATTCATTGTGGTTTACATTACCTTTAGGATGTTCTCTAGGCGGTTAACTCTCTCGTCGCCCAACAGTGCAACCGCCTGCACAGCATGACGAGTTGATGGCCCTCTTGCAGGTTAGACCTGCAGTGCTCTGGCGAGGGCATCCTGCACAGTCCTTGGGGCAGCTAGGCGCAATGCATGTCATGCCTCTACGTCGGTGATTGCATCGACGAAGAAACCGACTACTATGATATCTCGTGCCTCTACTGGACACCCCTCGAGAGCGTCAAATGGGCTTGTCACACAATGTCCTACCACAATTCTTGCTGTGGCTCCCCTGAATTCTGTGTGCGGCTTCTTAGTTTGGCATGGCGGGCATGTAGTAAGTACTTGCCTCTGAAGCGCTGCTCCAAGTCAGCGATTACTATCGAAAATTCTAGACGTTGTTGTTCACAGCAGCAAGACAGTAGGCGCATTTCCGGTCAGACCAGATATGTATGGTTGCACAATCTCGAACTAGTTTTTGTACTCTTGTCATGAAGTCTGGCAATCGTAAGGAACAGGCTTGACATAAATTCTCTTCCCAACATTCGATGCTGGCACACTAGACGCACAAAATTTGTTGCAGCCCATTTTCTGCCTAATTATAAGTCACACTAGAGCCTGTTTCTAACTTCGTGGTCTTCTCTTCACTGCCTTCAGGTTTTGACTAAGCCCTGAGCCTGTTTAAACCGCCAGTAACAAGATGGCCACCTTCCTGACGATGACAATTGTCTTGCTACTCATTTCTCAGATCAATTATTTGCTGTTCTACCTTATCGTTATGCTGTTTACCTTTACATTTACACTGTCAATTTTCTGGTAGATAATCTCTTTCACATCGTCTATTCTTCTGTCTACCATTTCGTTCACTTTGTGTACCTTTTCACTTACATAGTTTACAAGATTACTAACATTCTCTACTTGCTTATTTGCATTATCAATTTGCTTATTTACATTTTCATTTACATTGTCTATTTTCTTGTCTTTGTTTGAATTTACATTCACAATTTGCTTATTTACATTATGCATTTTCTTATCTACATCCTCAATTACACTGTATTTGACAGAATTCATTTGACCCCTTCATTGGCCACTCTTTCCATCAATGAGGGTTGTTAGTGCTTCAATTTCTGCTGACATGCTATTTGTTATCATGTACCTTTACAATTCAAATATAAAGTTTATAATGTACCTAAATTTGTTTAAATATCAACAGTATGCAATGATATAATATACATAGAATTAATTAGTACATTAATTTTTGCCTCTATCCCACTTCTGACACCAGTGTTACAAGATTACAAAATTACTTGTGGGCCATTCTATGAGCTCTTAGCGACAGAGTTCTTATAATTGGAAATTTAAAGAATTTAATTAAGTTCTTGATTTATTAGCTCACAGAGCTTTCAAAAATACACAGAACCGCAAATCAACTACGGCTGTTACAGTACTTTTATTACGCATACAATTACTACTGCACAACAGAAACATTCAGTAACTTTAACAACTAAGAACAAAAATGTTTACCATTAATTAAAGACTTCAAATCATAATAAAAGTTCAATCGTCTGTCAAATTAACAGTCTTTCAAATAGTTACAATGTCCAACCTTAACAGCCTGAAGTGGTGATGGCTCCATGTGGTGCGCAGCACCCCGAGTTCACTACTGTCTTCGCTCTCGAGGTCTTCGGCTCGACTCCTGTCGCACACCTCCTTTTTGTTTGTCGACCCATAACAGCACTCCTCTGTAGCGTACCGACACCTTCTTCACTGATGTTGTTAATACAACACCCCCAAGTGTTGCTCGTCCCTTACACAGCCCATTGGTGTCACACAGACTAGACGCCACCTCCAAAAGTGTTACTCGTCGATGCACACTGCAATCGAGTTACACTTTATACTTCCAGAGGACTCAGTTATTTCGCAGTTCGGATGCTTTTATATGGCCCATTTAGTGACGTTAATCGGCGGCGCAACATTGTGACCAGAGGCCTAAAATAGACATTACCTCACTCTTCATTTGCCGAGAGTCATGTAGGCAATGGCGTCATCAGGGAATCCCGATGACGTCTCTAGTTCATGGTGAACAAAACAAACAATTACTACATTATATCTTTTACAAATTCAAACTCAATTATAAGTCCTCTGCGCAAGCTCTATATCAATTAAATGTATCTTCAAACACTCACAATTGGTGGACACAATATCCTATCTCAGAGCATCACGTTGGCTTTCTAGAAGTCGCAGAATGCCTTCATCGACACTACTACTTGAAAACCTTTCACTACCCATCGCTGTCACCACAATTAACTCACTCACACACAAGACGCCTCTCAGGAAAAACTATTCCAGCCTGCAACACAGATCTCTTATATACGCTTCATCAGGAGTCCAGAAATCTCGTGGAGCATCTCTGTCTCAGAGTTACGAGAAACATGTCGCATCAGGGCTTAGTGAAAGTTGGAGACCCATGAGTATGTCGAAGAATTCTCTTGGCTGTGATATTAACTGTTATCTGAGTGTTTACGAAAATCAAGATAGACGTGCAGATGGTCTCTGCGGCAAGATGAAAAGAGAAACGCTAGTCGCATAGAGCATGCTGCTGTCCTTTTAACCTGCAGCTGGCCTACTCAACTTATGCTTCTCGCACGAGAGTCGCGGCTTGTAACACTGCTCGTACCGAACATATATAGCAGTCTTTTGTCCATCATAGAGAGCCAATCTGTCTAAATTGACTACCTAGGGTTTCCTTGCCTGAGGGACTCAACAAACAATCCTGAAAACCACATATTTCATCATCTTGACTAGTAAGGACCTTCCCAGCATTTCTATGGTTTAGAACATTATCCTTTTCGTCGTTGTAAGTTGTACATCGACATCAGCTGCCCCTCTTGAAATGTTTCTTTAAGTCCCTTCCACTAGTACCTAATTTTTTTCTAGTCACTCTTGACCCTTTAATGTTGCTGAACAAAGTCACAGATGATGCCCAACTTGCCACACAGTTCACTGGCATAGATGGTCAGTGAAACCGGCTGATCTACTTTTGTTAGTCACTCAAACAACACATTACCTGGGAGGCGAAGGTATTTCTCTATGAGCAACTTCGAAGATGTTATCCGTATTGCTTCATGTACGGCATACCAATAATCGAGGTTAGATTAGGAGCACCTTGGAGTCCCAATCCTTTTCATTATCTGCCACAAAAATTGACTGATATTGTTCTAAAGTATGGTTCAGCTGTTCGACCATCCAGTCTGAAGATAAAAAGGTTTAATCAGTGTCTTCTTCATTTCTAGAAATTTTGTCACCACCTGGAACAGTGTGGCTTATAAGTTGCAGCCCTGGTCAGAGTTAAGTTCAAGTGGCATTCCAAACATTGAGTATACATGCTGACCTAATGTATCAGCCAAAATGCTAGCTTCTTGATAAGATATCGATATGACTTTAAGGCACGTTGTGAAATAATCTTGCATCACAAATAGGTACCGATCATTCCGCATTGTTAATGGCAAGGGAATCAACATTTATTCTGCCAACCTCTCAGATAGAGTTCCAAATACATATTTTGAAGATGGCATCGTCTCCTAGTTCTTGGTTCCTTCCTCCAAGCACATACATAATATGTTCTGATCCAACTTTTAATATCTCTCTGCAAGTAGAGATGAGAGTCTTTCTGATTCCAAAATGTCCTCTAGCTGATGAACTATGAAGTTTCTTCAATACCTCTGAAACTCAAACTTCTGTGTGTACCAGTTGTAGATGTGTTTGTTTGCCATTGCAACTGCACTTTCTCAGTTCTGGTAGGCTAGAGAATCCGATTGTATTCAGTATGCTGTGGTTGTAACGTCTAAATAGCTCTGCTCACCCAGGATGTCGATCCCTTTCTTTCAATTCAAATATTGTACTAAGAGCAAGTTCATTTCTCTTATCTTTACTAATATTTTTATCACTCTTAGGAGAAAGTTCATCGCTTGTTGTGAACTCTTGCATTCTTGTTCTTCGAGCAGTTCGTGTCTTTCAGACTTTTCCTCTTGGTGCTTAAAATCGGAGCACACTGGATCATGTGGCTTCGTAGAAAATCCATCAACATTGTTGTGTAGGCGTCTAGGCCGGTGCTGTATTTCTAAATCATACTCTTGGAGGTGTTGTATCAACCGAGCCATTTGTATTTAAGGGTTTCTGAAATTCACTTGCCAGTATTATGAAGCATAAGCTGTTCCTAGAATAAAATGCTTTCTGTGTATGTAATATTGAATGTAGGAAATTGCAGTAACTATTGTAAGGAGTTCCCTGCGAGTTACCCAGTAACTTATTCCAGGCAATGTAACACTTTGTTTAAATATTCTAATGGCCTTTTGTTTTCCATGCTGGATCTGTGACAACACAAAACCAATCCCCACATCACTAGTATCAGTGTAAAAAAATTAACCCACGTTCACTGCTAGAGTAGCCTAGAACAGGAGGAGAAACTGTTATAATTTTCTCAGCTAAGAGTCACATTCGGGAGTTCAGATAATTGTTTTCATCTCAATCAACTTAAGTAATTACTTCCCCTTTGTGGAAAACTAATGCAAAAACGCGGGAAAAAATAATAAGAATCTACAGAAATCTTCTAACTTTAGTCCGATCAGTTGACTGTGGCTAGTCTTCTCAGGATAGGCTTATAATCCCTTTAGCCGACATTATGTATTCCAGGATATTCACTTTTTTTAAGTTGTGGCAATTTGTGGGAATTAGCTTAAAATTATCTGGAATTACTGTCTGCAACAACTAATAATGATATGTCAAGTACTCTTCAAATGTCTTCCCTATGATCAGAATATAATATAAATAAATTTGACCAATATACTACCATTAGTTGTTCGAATATCACTCGAGCATTGCACATTCCAAAAGGCACGACTTTAAATTGCCAAGTCCCTTTTCCTTGTACAGAAAAAGGAGACCTCTCTATCTTCTGGGGTCATTTTAAATTGTCAGTAAAAACTTTTCATGTCGAAGGTGCAGGACCATTTTTACCCAGCCAGGCTATGTAATGTGTCATCCAACAAAGTAAGTGGGTAAATGTATTTCCTGGTTACATAATTCACCTGGCAGTAATCTCCACAAAATATTGTAGAGCCATCTTCGTTCTTATTCAACACAATGAGAGATGATCATGGGCTGATTAATGGCTCTTTCACATCGATATCCTTAATTTTTCTGCAGAATGCCATAAACCTCGCAGACATCTGACCTAGGAGGTTGCTTGATACATCTAGCCTCTCCTGCGTCCATACGGCGGCATGCGACAGATGTCCTACCAAGGTCACGTGAACCACATGAAAAATATATTTTTTCCTTCATCGAGAGTTCTTAATAAACCCTCTCTTGTTTCCAGTCTAGGTTTTTCCTTGCTTTCTGTCAGAGTTCTATAAGGGAGTTTACAGAGTGTGTTTAACATAATCCTCCTTTAAGGTTTATGGCCCAGTTGTGATTAATTGGGAAACCTTACATTACCACAACTGTGGCCGCCTCAAGACTAATTGTGCTGTAGGTGAATTTTTTCATTCTAACAGTCATGTTATCTAAGTTTGATGAAACTTTCGGCCTTGTTACAAGTACTTTATCAGTCAGATCACTCCTTCAACCCATAGGCACAATAAATCCTAAGAACATCACTAATTTACCTACACAGTACCCCGGCATTACAATTTCACTTGAGGCTGGCAGCACATTGCATTAAAACCCAACTACTGGATAGCGGACTGGTGAGGCTAATTCTGGTCGTGGTATTATTACTACCACTGTTTCACCTACTCTCAAGATCCCCAGTCGAGTGTCAATACAACATCCTAGTTTGCTCAGTACATATAAATGTATAATAATAAACATGTATCTTCAATATATGCTGTGTAGACTTTGTATTCTAGCTTGAGATAATACAATTTTAGCTGTACAATTTTCCTCCCGATATCGGGTGTGGTCTACCTAGTTACAGTCGTTGAAATACACGGCATGATATAACCATTTTGTGATTCCTGCAGGAAAGGCCCTATGATGTCCAGCATGATGGCAGCAATGGTAGCCCCTGTATCTAAGACCATCTGATAGGTTTCATCGTACAAGCTACCTTGTACCAGCAATGCATTAAGTTCTTGTTTCACCGAATGTACTTGAAATGTGGGGACTTATCATAAGCAATCACCAACCTTCCATCTTAAAGACTTGTGTTCACATACTTCCCGAATTTTTGACAGAATGGTTGGCCTCGTGTAACTTTAGACACCGGTTTCCTCGCCGATTTCGTCGGCACGGGCTGTCATGGTCATCCACAGTCCCAGCATTCTGGTCGCTTTTGTGGGCGACGCGGTGCTCTGCAGCACCAAATCTCTGTAAATGAAATTCGTTGGAGTCTCAATTTCCTTTGGAGTATTTTCGATGCGGTTCCCTTTTTCATCACTTGTCAGTACCACTATTCGCACCGCAAAACAATTCGCCATGAAAACTCAACCTCCATTGCATGAGCTAAGGGTATGGTGTGGTACTGACAGGCGCACTGCTTGCCGCGTATTCATATTAGCAATGATATCAATAAAGAAGCCAATGACAATCACTTCCCGCTCCTCCTCTGGACACCACTAGAGTGACTGATAGGCTAGCCTCACAACGTCTGGCCAAAGTTCTTAGCGAGAGTCCCCAGGTCGCTGGCTGCGACTTTAAAGTTGAGCATGGTGAACATGTCACAAATTGCGGTCACAGGAGCACAGTTCTGGACCAGAAACTAATGTAAACTACTATAGAAAATGTCGTTAAGGCAGATATTGGACTATGATGTGTGTAGGACCTCACAACACGGCTGACAGGCAGTAGGCACGCTGTTCTGCTGTCTAGCCATTCAGGGTTGCGATAATCTCGTATTTGTGCTGATACACCATGATTTGTGGTCATCATAAGTGGCAGGTTTGATTCTTACCTCTTTTCCAATCCCAGACACGACAACACCATCTGAATTCATGTGCTGTGACATTCCTGCCAACGATCTGACGTTGCAGAGTTCTTTCCGTCGTTAACCTCGTGCCTCATTTCCGACTTCGTTGTGTTGCTATCTTCGCATGTCGATGGTTGACCACACGTCTTCCAATATAGGAATTTATCCCATTCTGTCCTTAAGACACGCACCTCTTTCTGCAGATCGTCTTTCACATTTCCGATTTTTCTTTTCGTCAAGTTTTACACAGTCACTAAAATCGCCGGTATTATGGTATACCATTTGAAAAACAATTAGTTTTAGTCCACATACACAATGTTTGTATGCACAAGCTCACTGATTCCATCCATTTTTTGTCTACATTATCTTAAACACTGTCTGTTTTCTTGTCTACGTTCTCATTAACATTGTCCCTCTGTCAAGGCACACAATCCTTCCAACCTCACTAGCAATAATTCTTGTAAGCATATAATTATTAACATAAAATTATTTTTCTTTAAACTATCAACATGTTAGTGAAAATGCATATTTACATACACTTAGTTTTAATTATTTTTTATTTTTACTAAGTGTTTCCATCCCACTTCTGACATGAGTGTTAAAAGTTAGGCAAGAAACACTGAGGGATGGAGGTCTAAGACTAAATTAAAGAAAATAATTAAAGCCAAATTCTTTTACAGCTATCTGCAATAAAATGCTTAAATATCACTAACAATCTCGTCTAAATTAATGACACAAATTAAGGACAAGAAAAACAAATAATTACGATACATATAACAGTTATAAACTAAAAATAGTAATGTCCCAGTCCTTTACGCTAGCTCTCTGTTCATTAAATGTTTGTAAGCACACTCACAAATTAGCACACAGAGAGTGTTCTGAAAGTCGCAGAATGCACTCTTCGACTCAATTCCTCGTAGCACACAATACCGCCCGCCTAGTCCCTTGGGTACATGTTACAAACCGTCGCTGTTACCACTATTCACTGACATGCACACAATATGCCTCTGGACAAAATCTCTCCCAGCATGTGGCGCAAATCTGTTAAATTCACTTAATTGAGAGTCCAGAAAACTCGTGGCGACGCTCTGACTGGAAGTTACGAGAATCATATCGCATAAGGGTTTCAAGGCATAGTCGGGTTACAGTGAGTAGGTAGAAGAATTCTGCTGGCAGTAATATTTATTGTTATCTAAGTGTTTACGAAACTCGACAACAGATACGGATATCGGAAACCACCCAGACGAAGCCTTATTGCAACATTATGACTAAAGTGTCCTAGAAATATAAAGTAAAGTTCAATGTGGCCCAACTTAAAAAATTTTAAGGTGAAGGTGAGAGGATTTTAAACCCTCCCTCCTTTAACAACTAGTTCGTAAAGCCAGTGAGGGTAAAGAGAGGTGAAGGGCAAAACAACAGCAATGTCCGAGCTGGGATTCGAACTCAGAACCTCTCGTACTGCGACCGGCGCCTAACCGACTACGCTGTGGAGGCCGGCCAAACATTACCAAGTCGAAGTACTTCACGTACCAGAAGCTGGTGCTCATCCGACTACGCTGCAGAGGCCGGCTTAATTGTTACTAAGTCGTAGTACTTCATGTACCACAAGCTGGTGCTCATCCGACTACGCTACAGAGGATGGTTAGAGACACTGGAAAATCGCGGGAATAGTTGACTATTTGCTAGGTTCCAACATACTGTATATAACACTGAATGTTTTGTATCAATATTGGCTATGGTTTATTTGAAGCATTGTTTCTCTCTTCAACAAATCCAGTTAGAACGGTGCAACTTGAACACACAGTGTGTGTGATTTGTCCCAAAACTGTTCACACGTGTCACGGTTAATAAACTACAGTTTATTGGAGACTATCTTAAACATATTCGCGATTTTCCAGTGTCTCTAAGGATGGTCTAATTGTTACTAAGTCGTAGTACTTCATGTACCACAAGCTGGTGCTCATCCGACTACGCTACAGAGGCTGGTCTAATTGTTACTAAGTCGTAGTACTTCATGTACCACAAGCTGGTGCTCATCCAACTACGCTACGGAGACTGGTCTAATTGTTACTAAGTCGTAGTAATTCATGTACGCAGGCTTTACTCATATTAGTTCGACGATATAGTGAACGGCTTATATTTTTATGTAATGACTGGAATTTTATCGAACTAATTCGAAATCTTACATTATATTTAAAGAATGTAATTTATCGCGGGAAAAGTTGACTGTTTGCTAGGCTTCAGGGTAATGTATTCATTTCCAACGCTCTTATTTCGTTACTGGCGAGTCCCTATTTGACTGGGCCAATGATAATTCTGACGCGCTACTACTGGACGTCTGTGATTCGTCTGTAAACAGATACATTGTGTTACATAATCGCCGACGCAGGGCGCTACATTTATTTGCAGAACACACTGGCAGAAAACATTTTCGTGATTTTTCACCATCTTTCATTATATTCATACACGGTTTTAAAGTTAAAATTCATACACAATCAGATTACTCTTAATTTCACGACTGCCTTAGCACTCTCGTTTCCAAATTTTTGTGACTATTATTTAAATTTTTTTAAAATGTGAAATTTTTTTCTTAATAGTTTGTACAATTGGAGAAGAAAACCATCAACATTACTTACATTAAATTAGCTGTATTTAGTTAGAACTCAATAACTGGCATTTTTCTATAACTGGTTCACAATTTTGCCGGTAACTTGTTACTTGAACCAACGTGGAATAGTTATTGAAATAATCGCAATATAATGAGTTACTGTTACTAAAGTGTATTCACCACGTTACAACGCATTGGTAAAAAACAATGCGTGCCACAAATAAATGAGGATTTCTGAATTACATAAAGTAGGAAGAGACAAATACTATCCAAATTGTCTTCTGACTCGATTTTATTGATAGTTTATTTACAACCACGTACTGTTGCACAGCCACTTTGGCGGAAGGCGACGTAAGTTAAATAGTTCTCACCTAACGAATAGTAAATGCAGAAATAGTCTCCTTTTAAATAACAAGAGTATACCACAGGCTTTCAACATCTTGGCTTCTTTAGGTCACAGCCGCGTTATGTGAAACTTCCTTGACATATAACGTAGCACATACACATAAGCTACTATTTTGAAATATTATAGGTTTCGTGTTACAGATTTAAAGCTATAAGTGTACTGTAATTTAGGTACGGAAGCTACACAGTGTCCTTCAAACTTGTGATGAAACATTTATTGTGAAAACACGCATATATGAATGAAACATGTCTTAAAAATTTCTCCCTATAGTTAGCTATTACCGTTCTCTGATAGGTACCGCTTCTGCAGCAATGGCGATTTTGTGTTAATATCTCGTATCCTGTAGTATAATCGTCAAGGGTACGAGCTCTATTGTGTGTCCAAGGTTCGTTCCAATAGAACTTTTTACGAACAAGGCAATGAAAAGTATCACAATTTTTGTCACAGAACTCACTAATTTGCACTTTACGAAATGTTTGTAAAGTATCGGCTTGGGTAAAATGCATGTTTAGTAAAGAACTAATAAACAAAACGTTAACAATATTTCAAAAGGAAAGTATTATGAAGTTTTAAATAACATGGATTAGATACTAATCATGTACTAAACTGTCAGTATATTTAAGCATTTTCATATCTAGGTAACAGGAAATAGGATTGCCTCTCACGTAATCTGAAACGCATTTGTACTATAACATTTTTAAGAAAATTAAAAAATGATACATTGAAGTAGTTTTAACCAGCTCAACACCATGCAACTCTATTAAAATGAAGCATTTATTAATCCTAGCTTTGTAAGAGTGGATATACTATTATCTTATTTCTCCTATGCCTTTTTAACAGAAGGAGTACGAAAGCATTAACCGTCGACAATAGTAAAGCGCTAAAAAAAATCGTTCGTTTCACCCGGAAGGAGGTGCTGTTCGCATAATGTCCCTTCCTCCAAACCCATTCTGACTAGTTGAGCCATCTATAACTAACATGTTGGACTAAACTGAGACTACGAATGTTATGATATTGGCTGCTAAGTGAGTCGTGATTTGAGTTTCATTGATTGTGAGATATTTTAAATGGTGCGTGGTGATCAAAGTCTGCAACATTCCCTAAAATCGAACATTTTCCGTAAAACCTGTTGCATTTCCAAGGTCGGTGAATTTGTTTAGTACTAAAAATTGCTACCAATTCTTAGTTTTAAAGCTTATCCAGTTGAAAAATGTACATGATCAACACAATCTTCGCTAAAATCAAATTTAAAAGTCGAGCTAAGCTGTGTACTTACAGGTACAAAACAAATTCAATGAAGAACACAGTCTTCCAGATAAGAACCAAGTGACATACATCACAGTAGCCACAATAACATGCAGAATCTGACTCTGAAAGTGTTTACTGGAATGTAAGTAGGCTGTTTTATTCCAGTCATTTTACAAATAATTTAAACCCAAGGACAGCCAAAAAATTTTCGAACATACTCCTTTAACGTTTATACAATGTTATGTCCCCTCTCCCTTCTAATGTTGTAGTGTGGGGATCTATTATTACTGATTCAAAACACCGGCAGTTTATGTACTTCTATACTTCGGAACCCTGGACTTGTTCCGTCAGTCCCACGAGAGATACGCTATGATATCGTTTTAAAGTTTTAATCACGGCCTCACGCGAATATCACCCTCTTCGTGACGGTCGCAGC
>PNEQ01070840.1:0-13778 GCA_003012365.1 Medauroidea extradentata
GAGTCTAAAAATAGACATTACCACGGTCGTAGCAGTTGAGAGTCACGTACTCGCACTGGCGTCATCGGGGAAAACCAGTGACGTCTCTCGGGAGTTGCGACATAGCTGCGGAAACCCATGACACCACTGGTTGACTCACAGAGCTGACCACCCAGCATGATGTAATGTGCCTGCTGCCCGGCCAACACGCAACAATATGGAGAAGCATTGTGCAATACAGCTGCTGCACGAAGGATATTTGCGGAAAAATACCCAATGGGACTGTTATCAAACACACAAACATTCATTGCTGTTAATCGTCGTTTGCATGAGAATGGAAGCGCACGCTTAATATCAAGGCATGCCGACAGGGGCCGCCGGCTGGCTATTAAAGACGACGTTTTGGACTGCGTGATTGAAAATCCATGCATCAGTACATGGCGAATTGCTGCAAGACTAAATGCATTGCAGTCTACATTACGTCGCATACTACAACGAGAGATACACGCCTTTCACTTTCAGCCTGTACAGTCACTTCAGCTACTAGATCACCCCGTTTGGTTGTAGTACTGTCAAAGGTTCCTACATCAGTTAGAAAATCCGGCCTTCTATTGCACAGTTATATGTTCTCAGATGAAGCAGAACTGACGCATTTAACTTTCACAATGAGCATGTGCGTGTGTGGGCACCCAAGTCAACATGCAGCCTCCTCGTGGCGCCACTGGATCTTAGAACTGATGCAGGCTCTGGCGTGCGGGTGTGATGCATTTAAAGACTTACTTTTTCCTTAGGTTTTTTTTTTTGTGATTGTTATTTAAGCATTTTCCAAATCCGTTCTCTCGTGGTCACGTGATTGCTCGTAAAGCTATTAAAAGGTTTAAAACAAGTAAATAAATAGGATATTTCTTGCTTGACTCTACGTATTACATTTAATCGTAACTTCTTTTCAAAGTACAATCTTTACGATGTGATTAATGATTCAGTAGCAAATTTATTTAAGTGTTTGCACAACTGTTGCTAATGTTAATTATGCACCATTTACATAACAAGAAACACATTTTGTAGTATCACTTATAAAATTACTTACGCCAGTAATGGGATGTCTGTTTTGTGTAGTTTCGTGTCCATGGCGATACAGGTTCAATTGTCTCTGGGATTTTGTAAAACGTAGTGCACAGTGTCATAGATTGGTGGGTTTTATTTTAATACCACAGTTTTCCTCACCACTGAATACAACCACTTTACCGTGTTATGTGACCTACTTTTTCACCATCTGGAATAAAATTCTTCGATTAAAAAAGCTAACGAAATCACATCATTGCGAAACGCCTAATTGCTTGGTTTCCCGCCTTGCAAGACAGTCGCAATGTCTGTATATGTTTCAGGCGATACATTTTTTGTATTTTAAATGGCAAAAATGTGACATGCCATTTTCTCAAAAATGGTTCACTCCAGCACTTTCTGACAATACTACCGTTCTTATTACACTTTTGCACCTGGTCAATGTTCTGTAGTACAACATGAATAACAATGGCGTGTTCCAGAGTTACAAGCCAAAACAAGACCTTGTATCCCATTTGAACAACAACGGCCGGTGATTTCAGCAAAACTAAGTTTCTTAGAACGAAGAACAGTGATTGTTGATACAGTGCTCATATTACCGTTATTCAATATGAAGTAGTTTTGAAATATTAATTAATTTGTAATTCGAAAATCTATTTTCAGGGTAGCATTAAACCCACTATATGTGCACTTTTGGGACGAATTAAAAACACGTTTTCGTCATAGTTTATTGTGAGCTACCATTACGTAAAATTAACACACTCTGTCCTGACTCGGCTTGTATATGTATTTTGTGTGTGTATACATGTATATATAGTATATATACATACGTATTTATTACTTATATGTACATTCATATGTATATGTGTGTTACATATTAAGTAATAAAGGTATTTTATTTGTTAGTTAAGATTATATTCTGCATCTTAATGTATTACAAACCATACGCAAAGTTCGCCTGAGATTCGATGTGAACACTTGATATTTTGAATTTTTAGTAATAGTTTGACAGAATATAGGTTTTACTTTATTGTAAACTGACTCTCATTATATTTTTCTAAGATAATTACTTATATAAATGCTTCCTTCATAATTTACCTATAACCCTTAAGAACTTCTGCGCGGAGAACGTAAACAATAGTCTCAAATGAAGTGTTAATTTTTGTACTTAACACTATTCGTTTAAAAATAAAAATGAACATGTTTCGTTTTTACCTAAATAGAAAGAGATATAATCTGTCTTTACACAGAGTTCTAAATGTTTAACGTTGTAAAGTGGAAACTCGTAATCATGACTGTTGTACCTTATAAATGCGTTTTTATGAGTGCGTTCGCACTTGAAAGTTTAATCTATCGTATATCATGACACTGTCGTTTCGCTGATAAGCTATAACATTTGCCTTTGGGTAGAAGTACATTGTCTCTGCACGCTGAGAGATAAAACGACATCTGTAAAAGTTTTTAATCTGCAAACAAATCCAAGAGGTACGGTAGTAATGCCAGAGTTGGAAGAATAGTGTTGCAAATCACGGCTTATAGAGCGGTTAGTGCTAAAAACTTCTGATTTATAACTAAAAAAGTAAAATTAATAGAATTCCCTTCTTGTAGTATTTATTAAATAAAGACAATTTTTCCCCGTTTTGTTATTTTATTTCCTTATTTTACTTACTTAAATTGCAATGGAAATCGCCACAGTAGCCTCTACATTTATCTTTATAGACTTCAAACTTTACAACTGTATACCAAAACCTATTGCTGTGTTATAACCGGCTAATTTAGCTAACTGAAAGACCACAGGGCCTGATCCCGAATTAGTAGCTAAACGAACGATATTATGTAGAGTGATTTTGTAGTTTTGTCAGTGGTTTTTAGTACGAAACTAAACTGGTTAAATACAAATACTCGAAAGCTTTCTACTTGAATAGTACTAAATTAGTTAATTGTAAATCCTCAATGGGAAACTTGAGCCGGGAAGGGTTTTTGTCGGTTAAACAACATCGATGAATATGTCTTAAACATTGTTTCCTTGGTTTGTTGATTGCCTGGCCAGAGGAAAGGGCAAAAAAAAAAAAAAAAGGGGGGGGTGTTCAGTCTGGGAGGGCCCGGGATGGAGAGGGCGATAAATATATTTTTACAAGTTTAAGACAAAAACTTTATATGTGGGCAATTCCCATGAGCTCTTTTGGGATAGAGGTCTTATAATTATAAATAAAAGAGTTGAACTAAGTTATTGATTTACTAGCCCACAAAGCTTACAAAAACACAAAACAGCAATCAACTATAACTTTCACAACACAATTAGTTATGCACACAATTACTCCTGTGTCACAGACACGTTAATTAACTTTGACAATTAAAGCACAAAAAATGTCTACCATCAATTAATTAAACAGTACAAATCACAATAAAATTCAGTCCTATATCCAATCAACAGTCTTTCAAATAGTGGCAGTGTACAATCTTAATAGTCCGCCGTGGTGATGAATCGTCATGTGCTGCGCAGCACTCCGAGTGCACCGCTGTCTTCACTTTTGAGGTCTTCGGTTCGACTCCCGTCACGTACCTCCTTCTTCGCCCGTCAGCCCGCCGTAGCAGTCCTCTTGGTTCGTCCACACTGCTCCGAAGGTAGCCGCCTGCCGCCTCACAGTAGACTCTGACGTCACCAAGATGTCTTCACCAGTCTATCTCCACAACCATAGCACCTTCCTCTAGCACGACCTATAGCGAACTCTCCCCAAATGTGCCGATTCTGCGGTTTTATACTCCTCGAAACAGTCGGGGAATAACCGCATTACAGGGGTCTAAAAATATACATTACTACATGTTTCGGATATGAATTGAGTCACGTAGGCCACCCTCGTAGGGTTAAGACGCAGTTGGGACAGGTATCTACGACGTAGCTTCGGCGTGTCTTCCATCACGTAGCCGCCCAGCCTATGAATCAGGGGCCAATCCACAAAGTGTTACGAAATAGTTGCCGACAACCGGCCTCCAGGTAGATGGCACGCAACAATATTTTTAAAAACTTTCTTGTAAATGATATTATATAGAGTTATACTGTAAACTTATACTGAGTGTAAGGATCATTGTGTGTATTTTGTAGCCTACGTATAACTACACATACACACAATTCCGCACAACAGGTGCTTATCTTGTTTGATTAAAAAAAAGCGGTGGGTAAACACTTGTTAGCCCTCGGTTTCGCAATTTTTCTGCGCGGGAGTGTGCATTGCATATGTAATGTGTTGTAAAATAATAAAATTGTAGACTCAGCTGTCAATTGTAATATGTAGTAAATTGGTAGTGTCGTGAAGTCGAGTTTTTACAATTTATTCCGACCTCAGTTTCCATGCTGAAGGAATGCCCCTTTCTGGATATATATTTATTTACAAAGTTGAAAAAATCTTAAATAATGGTGTAGCAAGTGGGGATGTTGCCATTTTGCACCTTACAATTAAAATTTTTCCGAGGTGGGACACCAAGACCCTAGCTTTAAAAGCGAGGCTGGAAGCACTCTCTTCACTCCTTTTCTAGGATCCGCGGTGGCCCAATGCTCAGTGAGAGTGAATAAGAGATATTTTGGCCAGCGCTCAATATCGAGGTCTTTAGTGCTGGTAAGGTGTGACGTGAGGTGAGTATGGGACAGCGCCGAAATGAAGGGGCGGCGGAAATGGGTGATCCCCGAGAAAACCCGCCGACCAACGGCATCGTCCGACACGATTCCCATACGCGAAAATCCGGGGACCAACCCCGCCGGGAATCAACCCCACTAAGGCGATCCGGGTTCGATTCTCGGAATGGTCGGTTTCAGGATTTTCGCATGTTTCAACAAATGTGTTTTTTTTTTTTTAAATTATGTCCTTCACTCTCTAGAAACACAATATGGCTTCTTCTGTTCTTATTTCGGTTTCCTTGAGCCGATGGTTCTGTCGCCAAGGACCTCATTGTGACCAGACTTAAAACCTTACCTTTCTATACAACTTTCATGTTTTAGTTCGAGGCCTTTCGAACTTCTTAGACTGCGCTAACCTTCAGGAGACATTTTTCTTATGACGATTCTATAAACCCCCTCGCACTCAAAAATGTTAGCATGGTATAATTATTTAAAACGCAAAGAATAGTCGTTCGCGTGGTCTTTTATGTTTACGATATTAATTTATAACATGATAGAATATTGCATTTTCTTGAGAATGGTACAAGATTTTTAAAAATATGCCAATGTATTAAAAACGTTCGACGGTGCTCCGGTTCTACTCTCAGCGCGTGGGCATGAACAGTTTGGCAACCCCTGTTCAAAGCAAGGATTCTATTTGGATTTTATTTATAAGGATAGACGGTGGGGGTTAGATGAAACGAAAATTAGGTCCAGATCAAGGTTTCTTGAAAGACGATAACTCTAGTCGCGAATTGGCGAGGATCCATACAGAGTGAATATTGTATGAATGTTCCACAAATTGTTGTCACCACAAAGACGCCGAAACATTGCGTGAACCGTTGACAAGCTAAAGTAGCGTTCAAAGCAACTTGTGAAATAACTGCGATGCAACTGTTAAAAATAAAATAACACTGCCATAGAATTTTTGTATGAAATACTGATTATTACAACAACCGCCAAAATACGTTGAATGGACGTTGAAGGAGATGGTAAACAGTATGAAAGCTAACATAATTGACTGTTGATGCATAAACAATGAAAAAAATTCCCACCTTTTTTTTTTCCTTTATAGTGATATTCGTATGATATTATTGCTTGTGGCGAGACAACGATCAGTTGGCGCAGTAGCACCGACACAAAATGCTTCTTGTTTTGATGGTCACCATGAGTTTGAATTTTTTATATAGCAACCTTTCCAAGAAAACTTTGCTGTTTGGTAAGGTAAGTGGGGTTTACGTCTAGTAGACAGCGAGGTCATTACAGACGGTGACACATAACTTGGTACAATGACGGGAGTTGGGAGAGGAGTCGGCCATGGCCTTTGCATTCTCCTGGAACGATTTCGGGAAACTATGAAAAATCAGGATGGACGGAGCCTGGGATCAAACCCGGGTCCTCACAAATGCGAGTCTAACGCGTTATTTGTGGTTTGGTACATTTGCAAAACGCAAGGAGGAAATAGTTTCGGGTCATGTCAGTTGTAAGCCCACACGTCCGCTACGATTTCACTTTCTCCATGTGTAATATTTAACTCATCGTCTCAGTTCAAACACCACCTACGTTTATATGTCAGTAAAGCAAAAGGATGATGTATTAAATACGTAGAGAGCCATGATATTCAGGTGATCCTATATGTAATTGTTGTTACTTATGAATTATTGTATTATGGCTTCAACTTCCGGGTAGCCAGATTGTCGGTTAGATCTATAAAATTTAGTTTAGGCCTAATGTTTCACCGATCCTCAAGTCTTGGTAGGACACGACTGCCTGCTGCCTTGTTGCTGAATAAGAGTTGCAATGAGTAATAAATACGTGCTTTGTGTCGAAACTGTTAAGTTTGTTCCTAATGCAATCTACTATGAAAAGAAAACAGACTTCATACGAGGATTGTTGAGTAATTTCAAAGCATTACGCAGGGGCTGCAATGTTATATCTGGATACATACAAAATACGCGTAATTATTTTAGAACAGTCCTGGCCTTACTGACCCTACATCCCTGAATACAATCAGTGTTGTCGTTAGCCACTGGCCCTTATATGGTGTCAAATTATTTGACTGCTTTACATGTGATTGGTCAATAAACCGTAGAAATGTTAATTGTTGGCTAACAGTATTCCCAGCTTTATGCCACGACATTGTACACTAATGGAAGACGTCGAGTGAGCGGAAAACATCTTGCAGGCTAGTTTGTAGTTATATAGTAATGCAACTATAGTTCATGTTAAATTATATGCAGTAACGGCTAGTCATATTTTTCAAAGGTTAAATTTTTAGTGCTCACTTTGTCCTGAACGACCTAATAGAAGATATCCGCAGGTTTTTTGTTATAGCGGTCAGACCACTCTCCTCCCACCACGGAGATCCGGGTTCGATTCCCCTTGGGGGTCCCCATTCATTAAGTTGGGAAATTTGGTGAACGTCGTTAGGATTTCCCCACTCCCCTTTCCCATCCTTACAAACCATCGCTGCTTCATTCTCACCATCATCAGCTCCAAGGATCTTGATGTTAAGCGCTAACAAACGTTAAACATTACGTCATTGAAACACTTTTTCCGAGCTCTGCAACGTAACTAAAAGGGGTTTTCATTCTTTATTTTTTACTGTTATATAAAAATTGATACCCCAGACTAATATGAGACTACTCACATGGGTATAACAATGAACTTCGTTGCAAATATCCCACCAAACAAAATAACATGGTCACATGCATCTTGAAGTCGCTTAGTTCCAGCGAGTGACGTAATCAGAGCGCCAATTCTGTGACCTGCAGTGGTGCACCAGGTTCACTTGCCGTTGTCGCCCTTATCGGGTTCCGACGCGAAATACAGCTTCAGGTAGGTTGCACCCTTAGCCTCGGATATAAATAAACCCAGAACATATGTAAAATATACTTTTTAAAAGTACATTTCGAAAACCCAAAAGGGGCAAGCCAACAAAACTCATTTTGACAGTTTTTAAGCATACATTTCGCCACAGTCACGTGTTCATGGTGTGCTATTTTCTTTTGATTTCGGTGCAAGATACTAGGCTGCAAGAATGCGCCGTTCTTGCAAAATGTTTGATCACAAAGTTGACAAAACACATTGGTTTCCAAATACCTGTACAGTAGACTATATGAAGTAAGTGTATTTTGGTTTCAAACCAAGTGGAAAGCAGTCGCATGTCAGTCGCTAGCCTTTCACTAACTAAAATAATTACACTAGAACGTTTACATAAGAACTGCACGGAACTGACCGGGTAGTTTTCCACCTTACACGCTGCAAGGCCGTGGATTACGAGGGACGTCATTGCCTGTGGCTAGCAGGAACTTAAGTTACGTGCCACATTCTCTCAGAGGCGAACTGTTTATATGACTTCCGCATGTCTCGAGAATTTAATGGCAACTCAATTAGAATTATTTGCTGGCGTCTGCGTGGTGTTGCTCTGAGCGTTGGGCGCAGAGAATTGAAGAAGCGATAAGCGTCACTCTGACAGGTGTACTTGCTGTAGGGCCACATTTTTGCTTTTATTGCCAAGACAGTAAACTGACGCGCAGTGTCAGTTAACCTGCTGGAACTATTGCGCTCAAAGCAGTATCTGTAATATTTTATTGGTTCATTGTTAGAGATCGGAAAAATTCGTGGGTTCACTGACCTGTAGGCTAGCCCCCAAGAACATCAGTGTATTCAAGCAGACATTATCTGCTGACTGGCTGCTCGATGACGCAGTGATATGAGCCTGCATTTAGTTGCTTCTGTACTATCGGCTAAGCGACTTACAGCAAGTGTCAAATAAGTCAAGGGTCAATTGTGAAAGTGGCACGAACTTACAGTTGCTGGAATTATAGCTTGTGCCTAAAATAAAACGCGAATTTTTCAGGCCCCTGCTAATAATACAAAAATTCACCTTATATGGATACCTTGAAAATGATTTCTTTAAGCTCATGGAAACCAGATAAACATCACGCTCAAAAGAGCAACAACAAAAAAATTAATGTGGTAGTAAGAACAATTTTGTCAACTGGGAAGTATTTAGTTCTTCAAGAACTGGCGTTCTGTTCTCATGAAGACGTATCGGGGAACTTAATATGCCTCTACAGTTATCAACTGACATTCCTGAACTTAATGCTTCTTAAAAAAAATTTGCATCTTGAAAAATCCAAAATGAAGTAATAAATTATATGGCACGCCACTCTCAATCTTGAGAAGAGAATTATTAAGTAAAATTAGAGACGGGAAGCAATTTTACATTATATTATTATAGAAGGTGAAACTAGAAATGAAAGCTGCCGGGAACAAGTGTCCATCTGCATACGAATTGTAAACTCTCAAATTCTTTGACGTTGAAGAACAATTTATTGGTTTGTATGAAATGATCTGTATTACAGGAGAGAGGCTGTTTATTGCTACAGTAGAAGGCATGTGTCGTTTTAATTTGTTATTTGAAGATCTTATGGGACAGTTATACGATAGAGAGAACATGTCTCGTGCTGCCAAGGAGTGAGGGCAACAAGTACAGAAAAACAGTCAAAGACATAATATTATCACTGTGCGGATCACTCGCTAAATCTTGCTCTTTAGTGCTGTGTTTCTCTCTACAAGAGACTGCATTCAGTGCGTTTAGGAAATTGGTAACATTGAAAGAAGTTTGCAGATTTGGCTGCAGTTTGGATCTAGCAAAACAGATGAGCTGAAATCACCGTGCCCCACGCGCTGGACATTCGGTGTAATATCTGTTACCAGCGTCATCAACTTGCGTCCTGTGATTCTTCAGTTCTCATATTCGCTCGCAGATAGCGACGAAAATGTTGCAAGTAAAGCACGTGGTATATACGATCAGTTATCTAACGAGAAATTTCTCTTGCGAGTATGCTTGGAGTTATCTCCCGAGTCTGAATGTCTTAGTATTGTGTTGAAGAAGAAAAATTATGCTACAAGGTGCTAGAAAGGCAATAAATATTTTTTTAAATGATTGACGGAAACAAGAAATGAAGATAGTTTCAACAGAAGGGTTCGAAGATCTCATAATATTAATTCATTTCTCAAACTTTACCAGTAAGCAAAAATACTCCAAAATGACTTCAGCAGTCAACTTCTGCAATGCTCGACTACTAGTTTACATCTCCAGAAGAGATGTACAGGAAATTATACTACGTATTAAGTACTAGACACCATCACGGGTAAAATAAAAATGAGATTTGAACAAACAGGCTACAAAAATATGCGTACCTTAAAGATGCACTTGTGAAACAGCCATCAGAACGGAACAATAGCGTAACAGAAATTTCTCAAGGAAAAGATTTCGATCTGTAACAGGCTGAAGGGTTGGAAAAACTGTCTCCTCACAATAAAACAACAAATGAGTAGTACGTGCAGCGCTTAGGGATGTGAACCCTGAGACAGTATTTAATTTTTCCTAAGCTGGTATTATGGCTATAACGGAGTACAGTGTACGCATACTATGTTTGAAACTGCTTACTTAACGCTACTGGAAAAAATAGACATTACTTCCTGTTATTGTTTGTTACGTTGCGTGTAGCGTAATCGTTAAAAGACAATTGACTACATTTAACGACCACATTAAGACGACTGCAGTTGACAACGCTAAATGCAGCATAAAAACACTTTATAAACATGCCTTATAAATTGTACCTATGGTTTTTTGTAGTGCATTTGTTACTTAATCAGACATTTACACAAACATTCACTATCACAAAATATCTGTACTCATCTTAACAGTAGTATGTTTGTTATTTTGGTAAGTAGTAGTAAAGCTCACGAGGAGAAATTCAAATAGTACGCAGAGAATCTACGTGTAACCAGACAGTACGGCAAGATATACAAATAAGCCATACTGATTAGCTAATGGGGAACGGAAACACCCTAAAAGGAGTTGTCTATCTTAGAGCTCCGTCGGGAACGAGAACAAAGAACTACGTGTTAAATTTCATAGATGTGGCGCAGTTCCTATTGAACACCCACGTATTTTTCGTTCATCTCGGTGCGAACCACATTGCTATAGGATCTTTTCAACTGTTTTTCCAATACCATGAAAATTGTGAGCAACAACGCATTTTCATTCTTAAAAACCACTCGAAAATACCTACTCACGTCCCCTCTCCACCAAACATTCTTATTCCTATGGAAATGTCCTCATCTCAATGCAGAAATCGTTTCTTGTTCGAAAGCGATATCTTTAAAGGCGTGAGCTTGACCTGATATAATTTTAAACGTAAATCCTTAACCTTGTTCTCGCCGTGGCTCCGGGGTAGACAAAGCCATCAACTACTTAAAACAATTGACTCGCAGTGTGGTTAAATACAGCCCGAGGCCAGGTGTGGAGTTTTCAATTTGTAAGCAAATTCAGTAGAGATCATTCAGTCAAGTACTGCTTGTGATCTTTTATTTACCTTTCGTAATAACATAGTGGCATATTTCTGGGCACGGGCAATTCTGAAATTTGAACAGTAAGGAATGCAAACTTTAACAAAGTAGTTATGTAAATCATTATGTACACAATATCCCAAGACTTGCTATGTGATAAAATAACTGCAGCACCAATAATTTTTAGCAAATAATTATTTGGATTCATGCAAAATTTAGAAACTAAAAATTACAGCTGGATGCAAATTTTTAGTTTAAAACTAATTTGATTGTGCTGTTACGTAAGCCATATACCCACGAATATCACAAAAATTTGGTGGTGAAAGCGCAATTTCATATAGCCTACAATGAATCATTATGTTGAAGGATTAGTTACACGAAAATTCCAAATACCAAAACAACTATTTAGCTTTTTTTTGTTAGTAAAATTGGGTCACAAAACACCTTTGTAAACAGAGATTGCCTAAATTTCTGTCGGCAAGAATACTAGAAACTAAGCAAGTGTTACTTACATCACTTACAATCTTGCACTAGATGAATATTGGGTGACAGATTGCTTGGCAAGCAAGCTATGGGAGACTCGAGCATTAACATACTACATAAGACATACAAATGCTTTTACAAGAATAAACACACTCATACAATGCGAGAGCCTAACATATATAAGTCAACCTGCCTACCTTCGGCTTTCACCTGGAGCAAGTGACCTTCGTAATGCCACGGAAAAACATTTACTCCAATGGTGGTCTGCATGTCAATTTTCCGTTTTTGGAATGTCCGGAAAGGCGCATATAAATCCAGAACTCAAAAGAACTTCAATATAGTTTATATTCTTTTTACTTATTAACATAGCCTGCATGTTAAAACTTAAGACACTAATCAAACATACTTTACTTCCAGAAATTATATTTGAACCCTTAACTACGAGTTGGCAGACAGGTGCTGTTAGCTTCCCGCTACCAAGTATCAACTTCTAAGATAAGTTTTGAACAAATTCCCCATAAGTATTCGGGTCTGTAGTACATAGAATTCCAGTTCCGTCCAGGTGTGATCGACATCAGCATCGCTGGTATGCTGAAGTGTAACCGTAACATCAGTAAAATGATAGAGCCCATTGTTGGCGTTTACGCTCAGGGCCAGCCTGTGATCTGTATCTGTGAAAAAAATGTCCGAAAGATCCTGAATGACCATAATTTTTTTACAGTTCTTCCTTGCTCTGCGTGTAAACCAGGTCTCTCGCCTACTGAAAACGTGTATTCATGTCAACTGCACCGAGTGTCAGTTACCCCGCAGTGTCATCCTCTCCTAGTGCTATCTGCACCGCTGTGTCAGGCTCCCAGCAGAGGAGATTTGGGGGGGGGGGGGGTGATTCCTTAAAAAGTAGCTAAGCCCACACCCCGGGTTTTCTCCCAGGAAAATGTTATGTTTAAGGTGCAAACTGGTGCTATTTAAGGCGTTTTCCAAACAAAAATAAGGATAAGCTATACAAAAAAAGGTCAAATCGGATTTGGGTCTCCGTCCTGGACACGCCCCTACTCACCAGTGTCCGCTACACCTCTGTTCCAACTTCTCTAAGTGTAATTTACTCTGGCGCATCAGTGACAAAAACTGCCAACCTTGGGGAAGTTGCTAACAACCTGCGTCAACAGCCAACACAGCAGTCACAAAAAAAAAAGTAAGACGTCACCTTCAAAACAGAACAATGAGTGAATTCAAAAGTCACTCATAATAACAACATTATATTGTCTTAGCCCAAAGTTCGAGATAACATGCAAAATTAACATCAGTAACCAAGATCTCATATCAGTAAAAATGATACTGCAGGAACTGCATGAAAAATTATTTAACACAGAGATCTATTGAAGAATGAAGGAGAAGTGTTTTGAAAGACGAAGTATTGTTTGGTTTTGCCAACATCGTAGTTATGTCTGGAAATTAACAAGAAATTACACTAAGTTGATAAAAAAAATATAAAGTTTCATTCGTGTAGAGACAACAAACTTACTGTGTTAGAGAAAGTTTTCCTTTTTCAATTAAACGAGATCACCGTGGTGACGATTGTTAAGCGCAAAAATTATATTTTAATGAAAGGTTTTAAAAACGTTTTTCGAACTCTTCTACGGGCATTATTTGACATATTCTACATTATATATCGAACTTTGAATACCTTGGGAAAGCAAACACTTCGGACTGCTTTAGAATGCCCCTCCCCCTTTCCATTTCTCATTATTTAATTCCAGACGTGTTACTGCGTTGTGTATAGATCGGCTCACCAACATGTTAGGCAACATAGAAACTGTCTGGCTGAACGAGAAAAGGTAATTTCTTGCTTTCAGTCAGTTGTGTGGTGTTGCAAACATTTACGATTGTAAATACGAAGCCAGTTTACGTGCTACTTGATAATCATGGTTTGTAATTTACCTTACCTGCTCTAGATACGAAGCGAAAGCCTAGTGTTGAAAATTACGGCAAACATTTTCACACTCCACACTTGCATCATGTTACTGCATATCGAGCAACTTTAAAGAGCTTGTCAGCTGTCAGTAAATAATTATTACTGTTATTATTGTTGCTGTTGTTGTCATTATTATTAACAACTAGCTGTCCCGTTGCGGCTTCGCCCGCGTGTACTATAGAAAAGAGTAACTATATTTTAGTTACGTGTTAATTGATGATGATACTATATTCTATATTATACTATATTCACTGTTTATCTTTT
>PNEQ01070840.1:13878-32178 GCA_003012365.1 Medauroidea extradentata
GCTTCCACCGCAAAACAGCTGCCCGGCATTTAACAGCTAGCGTACTCAATAACAGTGTAAAGAGCGCGCGCAATACGCTTGTATGATGTCATGTAATTCCCATCGCAAAGTCTTGCACGGGATACGAACCCGTAACCCCACCCCTCCCACACCCCAAACTTTATACAATACCTGAGTTAATGCTTAAGGCCTCGATCACAGGAACATACCTACATTGTTTAAACAACAATAGCAATAAACCTCAAATTGACTCTACTTTTTTAAAGATTTTTTTTCGGCAATAATCGAATTTTTCTCGCCGTAAAAACCATCTTTGAACTTCAACGAACATAAAAAAAAAAAAAAAAGAATCGGCCAAATTGGTCCAGGCGTTGTAGAGTTATGCGCTTACCAACACATTTTGCGATTAATTTTTATATTAGTTATAGAAGATATGTTATCTCACTCTGCTTAAAAACTGATAAAGGAATATCATCTAACCTTACCACTGCTAAATGGCGTCGCATGCGCATATTGTTCACAGAGTACGAGCCTAATGTAATTAATAACTGGTCTTTATACTGATATTTGCTGTTAGGTGGTTATATATTTTGAAGCATTCAGATTTGCTTTGTCGTATTATGAATTTTCTGCAGTTTCTTGTGCATTTTTTCGTGTCATTGAGGCGAGCTTAAAGAAAAAAAAAAGCTTAACGACAGCGAATTTCAGTAGCGACAGTGTTTGTCCTGCGCGTTCTACTATCATTGTAAAAGCTACGGCAAATCGCGGGAACAATATATCGGGCGTTTTCTTTGTATGAAATAAAGTCTGTAGGAAGAGAATACGCGTGTTCGGAAGTAGGTCACTGATAATCGTTATGCGTTAGCCTGCGTATTATTTTTTTTTGTGGGGTAGGGTATGGGGTCTTGATATTGCTACAGACGGCTTCACTTCATAACTGTCTTTTTGCAGCACTTATCGCCGTGGTTGTCGTAATGCGCAGTATTACAATCTTATGTACTTACATGATACAGTTGTCGTTTGATTATAAGTTTAAGTTCAACGGCTTTTTACAAAACAAGCAACTGTACAGCGTCCGTTGTACCTCTTGTTGCGAGCAAATAAATAATAGCATGACAAACTCATAATGTTTATGATCGAAGCACATTAAAACAGCCAGCATACTCGCTAGTATTAGGAAAACGTTGTACAAAAACTAACGCCGAAATCATTAACTAATATTCGCAATAATTTGAAAGTAATTCAAAACAAGAAGTTACCGGCATAACTACCGTCTATTCGCGTTTAAGTGAGAGCGCGCGAAGCAAATGCACGTGATCGAAGGTAAAGTCTGTCAATGAAAACACGCAGTGTTCACATGACATGATTGCAACTGGTAATCAGGGGTGTCCGGAATGCTCGCCACGTGTAGGGGCAGACAGGTATTGAGCGTAAAATGCCATGCACGAAATGGTGGTATTTAGGCGAGTATGTACACAAAGAGCGTGAATGAGATAGGTATGAAGAACCCCGAGAAATCTCTTTGATCAGCGACATCGTCCAGCACGATACACAATGCAGAAATCCGGACATAAAACCCTATTTCTCACGTAGACGACAATGTCATACTAATGTGCTATGGAAGAAATGTAAAATAATCGACACTAATATCGACACACATATTTTAACTATTCTATTAATGAACGTTAACAATAACATTTGAAACGACAAAACAAAATTGGATAAAGTAACGCATTGACTATTTAACGATAAGGTTATACAGGAAATTAAAATGAAATCTTCATATTGCACATCGCAGTAGAAAAATATAATTTTAAGCAATAGACGTTCGTTAACATTATCAAAGCCCTCGTTACTATCAAAGCATCTGTATTGTGTAACTGACAGTGTTATGGAGCCCGTAAAATAATGTTTTAATTACATTCATTCCAGAGTAACGATATTTACATCATACTTTTAACAAAACCGTACAGTATAGACACTGACCATTTTATAGACATTATGCGAAGTTTAGATGTAATTGATTTAATTCATGTTGCACATGTTGTAGATATAATTACTGTACCGAACATGCAGTGTATGTATCACGATATATGATCGATAAGTGAATAAACAGTACATAACATCTCTAGATGGGCGTACATGAGTTTACTTACGTTCGACACTATCAGAAAACAATACGAACACTCGCTTGACCAGTCACCAATTTAACTCTCGTCACACTGCAGTAGCGCACGCTGGTAAGTAGCTTGTACACCCCTTGCCGCTTATACTAGTATCATACGCTCTTGTTTACAAACTACACTCTCACTTCTCGGCGAATGAACTATAGTGAATATACGTTCCTTAATGAGAATGCAAATTAACCCAGAAAGTTACGCTCAAGAATGACATAACGTAAATCGGGGTTACTTTGTGATAGCAGGGGTGACTTTGTAACACTGAAAATATTTATTTATTTTATTTCTAGGTGTCTTAAGTAAGCAGTAGAAAAACTGTATGTACATAAAACCGTACTTATCACTAGAGAAAGGAAACCTTCGCGTGTTCACTGACATGTAGGCTAGCACCCAAGAACATATGTGTATTAAACCAGACATTGTCTGCTCACTGGCTGCTCGATGACGCAGTGATATGGGCCTGTGTTTACTTGATTATGTACTATTGGCTAAGCGACTTACAGGAAGTGTCAAAAAAGACGCGGGCCAATTGCGACAGTGGCACGAACTTACAGTTGCAAGAATTCTAGCTTGGTGCCAAAAGAAAACGCGCATTTTTCAGGTCTCTATAGATATAATTGGTAGATATGTTCCGATTACCTACGAGTTTGTGGATCAGAAGTGACGGAACTACATAAGGGCGACCTTGAAGCGCGCATCAAATGCAGCATCGCCACAACGAGCCAAGTTCTCAACTAGCATGCAAGATTCCCGCCGACCCGCTTTTACTATGACTAGGGACGGGCATTTTTGGTGAAAACATTTTGCCCCACTTTGTTTCAGTGTCTTATGTGCACACCTGCAGCTCAACTTCAAGGTTATGACAGTGTTTTTGTGCAGAGTCGTTATTCATTTGACTGTGCCAATCAGTACACGGATAACTGCCACACGTCACGTCTTTGATTTGCGGGTTTAACCTCAAGACGCTGGGTGTTACGGCATCCAATCACTGACAACATAGCAGAGCCATGCAGGTGCTCACGTAAGGCACTGAAACAAAGTGATGCAAAAATATTTTCTCGAAATTTCCTATCTCTAACTATGAACATATTATTTTACTGGCAGAAAGTCTGAAGCAAAGCTGAATGCACGTTTTTATCTGAGTTTCACATATATTCTGTTAGTATTTTTATGTAAAGAATTCTGGAAAGCCTCTTTTTAACTTTTTGCGAAGGGCTTAAAAACAATGATTTGAATGAAAATGGCGTCTTAACATTGAAGTGTTGTCCTTGCCCAAAGTGTTTTCTTTCCCTATGTCGCATCGGCCTCTAGCGTAATCGGCGATGCGTCGGTGTACGACCTGGGCTCGAATCCCGCCTCAGGCATGGCTGACGTGTTGTCCCTTCACCTCACATTACCCACATCGACTCTTAAGATTTCGTACAGTGACACAAAGGGACACATGGAACAGTTTCGTAAAAAAACGTATTTCCAAACGAACTGGAACGCATCTGAAGCGCCAGGACATACGCTGTTTGCGTGACGTAATCTATATTTCAGTGCAAAACAAGGGCCGTGATCCGTTACCACTAGTGAACACTGATATCACTTATGGTCTCTCAGCGTTTGCGTACACTGTCAGTGAGTTGAGAGTTTCGGAATGATTAGCAGCAATGAACATGTAAATAAAAGAAAACTCATATGTGAATACGGTTTTAGTTAGCACACACAGTTTCCTAACCTAATTAAAATCTTACTCTAGTATAATGATAATTTTATTTCACAGAATTATCCAATAATGTGCTTCTGAAAAAAAATTTGATTTCATTGTTCATTTTCAATGGCTACTTAGGAAAAACTTATCAATAAATAGAGATATGCGAAATTCGCTTTATTTTCTGACAGCTGACTAGACTCCAAGTGACAGCAGGCTCGTTCGACGTCTCCCACTGGCCGATATTGTCGTGACTTGCCGCGAAGAATGCTTACACGGTAGAGAGGCCAATCTCTGTAAAGACGTAACTGACAACACATACAAGTTCGTGGTCAATTGAATCGCAGATTATGCTATGTATAGGAAAGTGAAGTTTAGTCTGATACCAATTGATAACGCGATTTTTCCATGTTACAACGATCATTTGAATGTTTTTAAACGTTTGTAGAGGAGATATGTTTTGAATCTCGCGCCGATGTCAGTTTTCACTGGCACTACACGTCGTCCCGAGCTCCAGTAGAATAAGGTGCCCGCAGTAGTCGTGTAGGCTCGCACGAGGAGGGAGCAGAAATCGTCCACAGTGACCATCTGTGGTCGCCAGCAGAAACGGAACCATGGCTGATATCACTGAAGTAACTGGCCAGTGAAATAAGCGAGTATCGGATCGCGGCCAAAATGTATCGTACATACGGTGATCTGGACATGTCAGGTTCACTGTAGTACTAAATGTGTCGATTGCAGTATCGAAAATGTTGAACACGTAAACAACAAGTGGCCTAAGACCTGTTAAAATATAAGTCTGCATCTCGACAGCCGATGCTAGTTACTTGCTAAGCACTTGGTCCTTGCGCTCATCAAGATAGCGTCAGCGTGGTGCTGTCTACCGAGGCCCTTCGTCGTTCGGCACGCTGCATGCGCGAAGGCGAAGGTGCACTTATCTCCGGCATTGAAGGAGTGTCGTATCACGTGTTGAGAGGCGTCGCCTGCATGCCTCGAGATTCGCTCGTGTGAGCCACAACAACAGCGAGTACTTGGACCATGCAAGCTGCGTCCTGACTCCGCGGTTTTCCCTCACTATTTCGTACCATAATGTTTTGTTTTAATTGCGTGTTGTTGGATAGGTATAGTAATAAGTAACAGCAACAAGTAAGAAGTAATACAGGAAGGGAAGTACGACACACGTATTGTTACAGGTTATTGTCCAGGTGGTAGTCAGGCTCAATTTGGGTGGAGTACTCGGTACCGGTAAATTCCATGATAACATTTAACTTTATAATGTATTGCAAAGTTCTATAGGCCTATATCATATATCACGTATTTACCGACATCTCAAAATTCTCTAAATTAATATTAACATGTAATATTTCTAACACCAAGTATTCCCAGACTACATACACATTTAATATCAGTCTTACAAAACAGTCTGCAAATTGTATCAGCCACTCAACACTTCAATTTCTCATTTCCAAACTTTACAGTTAATTCCAACAATAGTCTTTCTTGCAAGTCTAACCACATCATCCGTCCGACACACGCAACTTCGCCGTCCACGCTATCTCCATCTCTTCTGTTCTGCCACCGCACAATATTCGTCGCTGCACTGGCCGCTGTGTTGTTCCCGCGCCGCTCCTCGCCGCTACCGTCAGCGTTCTGCCGCGAAGATCGCTTGCCCAACGCTTTCAGCACCCGGCTAAGTGCCAAACAATATCTGCCCACTCGGTCTCTGCCAGCTGTAATTATCGTCGGCAGCGACATCATATAGACTATTCTCCCAGCGTAGCGAAGCCATAAACTGACCCCGATATGTCCAGGTGTTAAAGACGAGATTAGGGGTCGATTTCAGCCAAGTTAGGAAAATCTTGAGGCAAATGTGATACTAAAGAGACAATTAGCCTCTCACCAAGGCGATCCGGGCTCGATTCCCGACGGGGTCGGTCCCTGGATTTTTGCATTTGGGAATCGTGCCGGACGAGGCCGTTTGTCGGTGGGTTTTCTCGAGGATCTCCCGTTTCCCCCGCCCCTTCATTCCGGCGCTTCTCCGTACTCACCTCATGTTACCCCTCACCAGCACTGAAGACCTCGATGTTAAGCGCTGACCAAAATTTCTCTTTCACTCCATCCGACATGTTGGTCCAGTGGTTAGAACTCCTGGTGGGTGGGCCAAGGGTCACGGGTTCAAATATCGATCGAGCAGTAAAGCTCACAATTACCTCCATGGATTCGAGTCGTGTCTTATCATATCATCCCCATCCTGCGAAAGGAAAATTATGAAACCCAGCAGTATTAGCCTCACCTAGTTATCTCAGGTGTTCCTCCCGAGGTTCAAACCACCATCCGGGCTGAAATCTCATCATCGTTGTCAACGCGATATAACTGTTTCCTAAAAAAAAATCTCATAATTTTTTTAACATAAGTTAAAAAATTATATTTTAGATATTAACAATACAAATGCTTTCTGGTACGATACTGTACTACAAAAAATTTCACGCAGAATCCTTTGAGAAAAAAATAATATTAATGCCTCACCACTTAAAGTCCTGATTGGCAGAGGCATTAAAGAACCAACATCTTGCCAGAAATCTTGCGTAAAGAAACGGTTCGACTGAGGCCTTGGGGACGGCACAGGATCAGTATGGCGAGATTGCAACACGTGAAATGACTTCAGGTTTGGGCACTTAGTTTCGTAAGCGCGTCCAGCTCCAGGCATGCTGCAGTCTCACAGACTGGTCGTGGTTGTATGTACTAGTCTAGGGACGATTTGTTGCTACAAACAGCCTCTGTCCGGGAGCAGCCTTCTGGAACACTTTATACACGTGAAGGCCGTAGCGTTTTACGTACGAGCCAAGGACGCTAGTAAGATCTCTCTAGACAATTTTCCCGCTTTGATTGATGCTAGCTCAAGTAATAGAAGGAAACTACGTTGAAATTGCCGCCAATTTCCTCTTCATTGCGCTAAAATTGATTTTATTTTACTTTCATATTTCCCCAACAAGAAAGTTAGTCGTGATAGCAGTATTACAACGTTTTATTTCGCGGTGTGATATGCATATCACGTTAACAAAACTGAATGAAGATTGGGTATGGATACGCGTGGATATTAAGCCCCTCCCCCTTTTTTTTTCTCTCTATAAGTACCTCGGCGAGAATTGGCTACATGTTGAAAGATATCCGTCGTCTAACCGTACAAAGCGCAGTATGCTACATTGGTTTGGAGAATACGCTGGCAGTAAAGATTTTCGCGATATTCCACCACATCTAATCATAATGTGTTCTCTTTCACGACGACTTTAACAACTACCACGTCCAGTCTAATTATTCCGGTGTTTTGCCAGTGCAGACTCATCAGCTGTAACGTAACTTTCGCACTTTGCACAGCTTCAGTGCAAGAGTCGTATACGAGTCATTATTGTGGGACAATGCTTAACTAATACGCACAACAAGGATTCACCCACGCAGTGTGCCCCTTTACAATAAAGAAAGTAGGTATTACAGAAGACTAAGATAATCTGGAAGAATTGGTCCTGTGGTAGGATCTGTATGCTGCACGTGAGGTCTGTTGCAGCCAAATATTTTCCAAATACCAAGACGTTCATTTGGTCTCGTCTTTGTGGATGACAGCGTGACAGCACTGCCTTATGTATGAAGGTGTAACATAACATTAAGACCATGATCCACCATTTATACTGCTTTTACAATAGTTTTTTTTTTAATCCTAAATGAAAGTATGTAAGGAAAAATTGTTGCGCGGTTTTGTTAGAAATAGTGTATGCTATGTTAAGGAATTTTTTCAAGACAAAATACAAAATGGTTTCAGCTAATTATGCAATTTAGGAAATTCCCATTAATGAATAATATTAGCTTAATCTAGACAACTTTTTATCTAGAAAAAATTAGACTAGATAGTAAAAACTATTTTTAACAATTGTACAACAGGTTTTTGATATATGCCCTTGTTTACGAATAATAAATAACTGTCATGAAAGCCGTTTAAGGGTGTCCTGCAGCGGAACAACAAAATGAATGCAGTCAGAACACGGGAAGTACCGTTCCGACATGAAGATATTCTTAAATGTTATTCGTAAAATGTTCATAGATATGCAACTGAAGCTCTGCATACCATTTATCATATGGTCAGATAACATAATATAGTCAGAATATTATGCCCCAGGTTTCGAGAAGAATGTTCAGATTTACACACCAAAATTACACATTCTGTTTTGAAAATGTGGAAGAGAATAGTAATATTAAAGACTCGCGATGAAAGATTGTTTGTAACAGGTTATCCTCATTTCAATATAATTTCCATTAAATGATGTAACTATTCCTATATCGAGGCGATATAGCGATGTCGTAAAACACCGACAATGGTATACTTTGCATGAATTTCTCATTATGATATTGCAAATTAAAAATACTCATACTGATATCGAAAACGATATTTATTATGCTCATACTCTTATTTGTGAAAATTAGCAACGGAAAAATCATTCACTTAAAAAAAATTCTGCCAGATGTTAAGATCATTATTATTACACACCGAGCAAGGTGGCACAATGGTGACACATTGGACTCGCGTACGGAAGGATCCGGGGTCTTTTCCCGGTTCCGGCCATCCTGATTTCGGTTTTCCATAGTTTTTCGAAATCACTCCAGGCGAATGCTGGTATGGTTCATTACAAAGGCCGCGGCCGACTCCTCTTATAGCTCCAGTCACTGTACCAGGTTGTGTGTCACCGTCTCTAATGACATCACTGTCGACTAGACGTAAAGCCCACTAACCTACCTACCTTGTTATTTCAACCCTCATGTTAATAGGTCAACACTGTAGTATCATTTAAAACGAAAATATTTCCATATTCAGTCCTTTTATGCCGTCACCCGAAAGTTTAGTTTGGAAAGTACAACGTTTGAAACCAGGTGTACACACAACCATGCGAAAATGGAGTTTCGGTAACTTGTATTTCGTCTACGAGAAATAGAGAAAGATAGTACAACTGAAAACTTTTACAAAACGTTTTTCAAGTTATATTTTTTGTTTACGAACAAGAATGGAAATGTAAGAAAAATCAATTAAATATTTTTATTTATTTTAAGACACACTCTGACATATTCAAATATTTACATTTACTAAACTTCGCTAAAACTGACTTAATAATTGTATTTATCTTTAGTAACTTACAGCTGGAAAAATTATCGTTCACAATTAACGAAGGTGATGTAGTTCTATATATATTTTATTTATGTTTAACCAAATATCATTCAATAATTGATCACTGTGGTACTTGCCACTGCTGAAACGCCAGTTTCGCTGTTCATCCCGCACACGAAACAGACCTTTTGTAACGAAACTAAATTATAAGCGCAAGTTGCCTTCAACATCAAAACACAACTTTTGCGTTGTTTACACCGCTTTCAAACATCATAGTTTCTGACATCCAAGTTTCCGAAACGGGACTTTCGGGTGACGGTATAATAGTACTGATAGTCCAGGAAACATATACAACACATGCAACATGCGTTATACTGTTGACGTCTCGCACCCCATCGGAACTGCATTTAATCAGAAATATAGCACAGTTTTCGATGTATCTACGTTTTATAGCGTCGTGTTTGATAATTATGAATAGGGGTGAAACACTGGGCAGCTACAGTCAGCGCGCCAGTTCTGAGTCTCACGCTGTGGGCGTTTATCGTACTTACATACGTAGACGTTACAGAACGTCTATAGCTCGGGCACGTTAGCCGCTACGTTGCTGCAGCTTCCATGTCGATTATGACAACAATTCATACCCGTCAGGGGCTTAGCTGGTGTGTGAGCTGTACGTACACGTGTGGTTCAGCAGAATGTACTTCGGAATAGCGGAGAAATTATTTAATTAATGGATAGGAAGTAGTGAGAAAGTGTAGGTGTCTGCGTGGTCCAGCTAGCAGATCGTGTAGTCTAGACGTGTCGTGCAACGCCGCGATGCCGCGCAATGGAAAGTCGGCAAAGTGAGCGAAGATCTGTTGCGTGCAAATTATCAGAGCGCCGATGAGTCACGGCTCTGCGCAAGAGTTCTATCAGCGCTTCAAGGCGAATTTTACAAACTGAAACTACTGGAACAATTTAGAAGAATTAAAGAGTCCAAACGACAATGGTTATATTTTTTATTGATTTATGCAACGAGCCAGGTGATTTGACTCACATTCGGGAAGACCCGGGTTCAATTCCCGCTTCCAGCCATCCTGACTTCGGTTTGTTATGATTTCCTGAAGTCGCTCCAGGCGAGTGCTGAGATGGTGCCATGTCAAGTTTCCCTCTCAGTTACTAGCTTTGTGTAACATTGTGTATCATCAACATAAAGCCCGCTCGAATTTATTGATTAAAGTTGGTATTTAGCTCTTTGTTTGTGAAACAGACTAAACAGAGATAATTATTGTGTTAACTACAGTACTAATGACAGTTTAAGTCAGTCAATTAAGAAGTGAAACGAAATAAAAATATTGTTATTTTATAGCTAATTAAACTGTAAACTTAATGTGGATTCAGAATACATATGCGCTTGAAATATTGTTCAAAACGAAACATTGTTCATTATTTCGGACAACCATATTTAAAACATGAGTTGTCGAACATTATTTTCAAAAGTTGCCTCCGTGCAAAGACAAAATCTGTCAGCTTAATTGAACCTGTTCTATCAGTTTGGCGGGACCTCATGTTCCTCCAAAGTTCGATTCCCGATGTGTCGATCCCACGTGAGAGTCTTGCTGGACGATGCCATTGGTCAGTAGGTTTCCTCGGGGATCTCATATCTCATGATTTCGGCACTTCTCCTATCCACCCTGTTTCACCTCTCACTAACTCTAAAGAACAAATCTCTTCGCTTCACCATCAGGTTGGCAATATTCGCCCTCAATTATCCATGGGAGGCCGAGATCCATACTATACACTATACGTGTTCGTGGGCTAAATATGAGTGGACAGGGCAGCTGCCCGTCTGTGTGAACAAGGCATTGTGGAAAATAAGGTCACCTATTTTGATCAGCTAGGCAGGATATTTATTGGCATCTATAATACTATTTTGTTTATAGCCTACTTATACGAACAAAAAGGTTTCAAGTTGCCGTCTGCCTATGACGCCGAACGGTGTGCAGAGTTTTGGCCAATACAAGTTAATTAGAAAACTTTTCTGCCTGCATAAGAGATGTCTGCTAAGAATAGCGTTCAAAGAACGTTACTAGCATGTATACCCATTCCAAGTCTTCTGTTTATCTCAGATGTTTATTTTTACGCTGCCAAAAATGGTAATTGTTTTTGCGATCCTTTTTGTGTATGAAAATATTGGTGCAGACTCTTTAAGAGGGCGTGGTACATAATTCAAAGCTAAGATGATTAATCTGTAGCTGTAGGTTTCTTGAAGCCAATTTGTGAAAATTAATCAATAGCAATCCTAGGCAATAGTTTTAGCCAACGTTTTAAACAAAATAGTTTCTAGTGTTACGAACTTTTGAGGCACAATTTCTGACGACGTGACCTCGTGCATTGAACTGCGGCGCAAGAGATCACGCGTAACGAATTAGTAATTCTGGATAAATATTTACTCATAAAGTTGGCAAATACCATTATCTACGATTGTCATTGAGAATTTCATCCATATTGGCTTCGAAAAAAGCTTAGAAATAAATTTATGTTTTCAGCGTTTATTTATCTACCACGCACTCTTTAAGGTAAAGGCGTGTTAAATAACCTTTATCTTTAATATAACGTCATAAAATGATAGAGGATTATCGTCGACGAGAAGACTACATGCTAGTTGTGATATTTGCGCTAGAGGCTAGGATGAGGCGTGATGCGCATACTGTGTCGTCCTTACAGTTTCCACAAGTATTGGTCTCGAACACGCTCGATACATTCACCTAGGTGGCCACCTTAACAGAGTTATTTGAGAGTATTGATAAATAGCAGCAAAATGCAGCATATATTAAGTAGAATTATAAGACACGCTTTGTATTAAACTATAGTGGTTCTACACGGAACATGAGTCTTCGCCTTCTCCCTCTCGTATTAGTGTCTGTGAAGGCCCGTTCACACGGATATATATATATATATATATATATATATATATATATATATATATATATATATATTTTTTTTTTTTTTTTTCAAGAAATTCCTTCCAAATTATTTTTATTTAATTCTATTGTGACTCCAAACTGTTGTCATAGCTGAAACCATTTTTATTTTCAATTTAGTTAAAAATAATTTTTCCTGGATGTTGTATTCATAGCGCCAGGAAAATTTCGCGAATTAAATGACCCGCATGCTAGAATACGTTGTTCTGTGCATATTCAAGCCCCGTCTATTCGTTCATTGTCTGTTGTTCCAGTGAGTAGCAGCTAGTAGATAAATAGTCGAGGCTTGAGTATGCACAGGACAGTGCATTCCAACATGCGGGTCATTGAGTCCGCGAAATTTTCCGGCCCCTAGTTATGTATTCATAGATTTCGCAGTGTTGGCAGCAGGATATACCAAGATTCTGTTTTGTCTGGGAGTAAACAGTATGCCTGTTGTATGTGGTTTAGTGTCATTATTCATTGCCTTTTGTACCATGTTTGTCGCATAAGTGTTTGATTTTACTGAAATACCTAGTTATAATTTTTGATAACTTTTTTCTGTAAAATGTGTTGGTCAATGACAGTGAGTGATTTCTTACGAAACGTTATTTTCCGTGACGCATGAAGATATAGCACGTAGCAGATGACAATAATTACCAAGTCTGACTGTGTATGGCGTCTGTATTTAATTACCGTGTTATCGGAAATTAACTTTTTATGCGACCTCAAACAAGCATGATATGTGCGGCATTTGCTGAATGCTGCAAACGTCTTAGCTTCTTTGCGTATTGTATTGCAGTAACATTTCAGCTCAATAACAATCCTAAGTCACTTCTGTAACATGTTTTACAAGATGGTTGCATGCAGATAACGTTGACACTATTCTAATATTTAATTATTCGCCTTAGCGAGGCGTCGTGCACGCTAGGAGATCGCACTCGTGTTACATGGAAGGAAACGTAGCTGATTGTGCTACGCGCCTATCTATAGCATAACCCAGGGCAGGACTTCTCAATTAAATGTACCTTCGAGCCACTTGATCAATTTCATAACTACCAAAAACACTCGGGGGGCCAAAAGAAAAAAAATGCAGTCAATAATTATAGGCATTGTACGGAATCATTTAATTGAACTTAATGTTAGTGTAACATAAATCGTTGACATACGCAGAGATTACATTGACCTAACTATAACTATTAAGAAATAGCCTTTAAATTATTATAACAAAACATTTTCGCTGATTTCTGACATTTTGATGGCGGGCCAGTAGAAATCTCTCTGCGGGCCGCATCTGGCCCACGGGCCGCCTATTGAGAAGGCCTGACTTAGGGCATAGTGAGATTTACAAACATCGTAATATGTTTTTCTTTCAGCTAATTAGTATTTTTCTGCTTCTTGGTAGCATAAACACTGCAGTGTAAGTAATAAAACACAGTGCATATATTTCACCGAGCTCAATAGTTAAGATGGCAGTCTGGGTATGTTGCATGTTCGAGGCCTAGAAGTGAGGACTGAGGTAAGTACCACACAGCACGTGCTGAACGCCTCACTCTAGCCTCTAGGCGCAAACAACTGAACTGACGAGCAGTTTTCTAGTCCATGACTCGTCTTTATGAGACATTCAGTGATGGACCTATCACTATATGGAGTTTTAATGAAGATAAACACGCCTATACTGTTTAAAAGATTCCGTTAAGATTTACATGCCAAAAATGTACCACAAAAATGTACCACAAAAATGTACCACAAAAACACTCATTTTCGCAATTTTTGCCAGCGTAAAGATAAACGTTAGAGATAAATGGACAAACGTGTGCAACGTTATATAAATGTAAATACTAAGTAGATATAAGTTACGCACTCTGAGCAGTTTTCGAATAATTTTGAACAGCTGAAGCTCGGCACGCTGCTCGGCGGACACACTTGAACGCCTGAGGCCCAAACAAAATAAATATTTGAATTAGTATTCTCGACAAGAATGTTCAAAAAAATATTTACTCTACCGTAAAGAGCCTACAGCAGAGATTAAGTCTAGTCAACAGCGAGGAAATTTTGAGACAGCTCGTGAGTCGTTCGCATTGTGCTCGAGGTAAAATTTGTTGAAACGAACCTCCAGCGATCCAGTGGACAGCCGAACAATAAGAAGCCTACAACGAGCAGATGATAGTCTACAGATAGCACGGAATGTTCGCAAGCACTGTCTAAACAGATGAACCTGTAGAGAGCGCGTCCCGACTAACGCTACGAACCCCTTTGTATTAGTCAAAATATCCGCCGACTTCCTTCTGCTCGTCGCGAGCGGTTCGTAGCGCGCTCGTATATCGCTCGCGACAGCGTACAATGTAGCGAGCATAGACTACTGCTCACCTGAGCGGTCCGAGAACAGCTCGGCTCGTACACGCCCAAGTGTTTCATACTCGTGGGCCACGTGGCTCAGTAGCCCGCCATAATCTTGAAAGTGCCCTAGTCTAATAAGAATTTGCCATTCGAAAGTATGCATCAAGTTATTATTATTTATTTTTTTCAGAATTTCCATTTCGTTTCTGGAAGTTGACGGCCTCAGTGAAAACACCTGGTGTTATTAGGCGAGGGTGAGCTTGCGGTGTCTCGCCAACAACCAAACACAACATCTAGTTCTGGGCCCAGGGAGATAACATTACATTTATCCTTTCCTTTCCTTACCCGGGAATAAAACCCGGGACCCTTAGTCCACCGACCACTAGCCTAACTACTGAGCCAAGCGGTTTGACCAAGTTATTTTAGCCTATCAAAAATAGTAGCTGAAATACTTTACGTCTGTGCTCCTTACGCAAGCATTTGGCTTATTATTGGCACATTTGTTCAAACTTTAAAATCATTTTAGGTAATGATAACTGCTGTCGTTTAATAATGACACATTTATTCAATGTACTGAGGGGGGAAAATTACTGTTCTAGACTGATGCAGCAAGAATAGGCTTCACCAGGTTTACCTTCCAGTGTCACGTGAACCGTTTTTACAAGAATCCAAACATTGACGAAGATATTCTACAGAAACAATAACAAACAGCTCTACAACTATTACCTGTGTTTGTTTTACTCTCTACATTTAACTTTCTGGTAGGGCAGCAACAAATATTACAATCACTATCATAACCTAACAACAAGTCTTGCAACAATACTTCGTTCTAAGTGTGTTACGTATAACTCAGTAACTCAGTAATATACAGAATCACAAGAATACTGATTTCCTGTGAGCCGAACTTTGAAATACACGTTGTAAATTTTAATTGGCCTGGAAGCATGTACGACGTTCGATGCACGATTACTTAGTAATCGCAGAATCTCTCCAGTACTGAAACAAATATGGCTTCCAATTAATAAAACAACAAGTTTAGGTGATCATAATTACCCATTTCCAGAAGGATTCATTAGTCCCGTTGAAGTGAATTTTGGCATTATGGCTGTTTAAGTAAGGCACGGAAAATGTCAAGGAAGATAATTGAGAATGTTTCAAGGGCTCGTAGAAGAAGGAATTCTCATGTTTTACCTATTTATGTTCATAAACTTGTTTTTATTAAATGAATACGTTTGAGGAGCGTGTATCACTCTGTAACGTTTCCCGAGAGCAGGAAAATGTCGAAGTTTGCGTGGACGCTTGCGAGCGTGCAGAAAATTGCTGTTTCCAATTTGCCGGCCATGTCTCTTGAGCCACGATACAAAGGCAGAGGAAAATGCCCAAGCAATTTAGAAACATAAACTAACCATATAGGATGAAATAAATTATAAAAAAGGAAATTTTCTAACTTTAGTACTGCCATATTAGTTTTTTAACATATTTATTATACGAAATGGTGTTATACATTAGTAGACTATGTGCGAATTGTAAGGTATCAGTAAAACATGCTAAATTTTTTTCAGGATTCAGACAGTCGTGCAAAACATATTTCAGTCCTATAAAGTCAATATTCATAACAACAGAACATAACAGGACTGAAATATTTTTTGTAGAATTTATTCAAAGATAGAATATTTTATACATATGTAACTTTTAGTGCATAGTCTAATAATGCAAAACACTGTCCAAATGAAAGTGCAGCTTGACGTTAATCAGTAAACTTTTATGTATCGCAATCATTCCTGTTTATATAAACACATGTACTAAAACGGTTGCGATTACTAGGCACAAATATTTCAATAAAGACAACTCGCAGGCACGTTCAAGATATGATAGGAATCTGTTTAGTATGGCACTGGATGCGTCGGCAGGTTTGCTCGCCATTACCGCTAGTGGCTCGACTGCTTCTTTCACAGCAGTCGGCAAATATTGGAAATACCCGAGGACTCTCGCTTCAATGGGCGACAGAAAGCGACAGTGAGATGAAAAAACTGATCGGTGAAAGTTATTAGACAACAAGAACATGCCGGAGTTTTTCCTTTCGCACTGAAGTGGAAGCTACTCTCGCTTGTGCTGAGTTCGATCACCTGCTCGGGTGACAAGCAATGGGCCTTCACCTCAGTTCCAAAACATAATGATGGAGTAATTTTTAACTGAAAAATTGATATTGCCCGCGACTTATTTTCTCGTGGTTTTCAATTTAATGCCTCTGATAGTCACGCAAAAAAAAATCACATAAAAGTTATTGGCATTTATTGGATTGTGGACATACGCTTTTGGTCACGTTTTGCTGATCAAAACATGACCACTGTCGTATGTCCACAATCCAAGTAATTCTAATTGTAAACTCCCATTGCAACAAACTGTTAAAAAGCTAGAAGTTTTTGGAATAATACTTGACGACACATATGCCGGCATGTATGTAATAATTTTAATACAATACTACAAATAATATTATATTAAAAGTAATAAATTTCAACAAAACAATTTCTGAAACCAAATTTTTAAAATAATTATTACAGGTGCAAATGATGTTAAGGGTCATTAATGGCCGTTTGAGAAATATTTCGAAAATAAAACTGTTTTCACTTTTTTTTAAACCCCGCTTTGTCACCTACCCCGTTTTGTGCCAGTTTCCCAGTATATAGACGGGATAGCTCCTCGGCGCGGTTTGCCAGCGTGGAATTTTTGAAGGGAAATCTATAACGACAGCTTATAGCTTATCGTGTGAACGAGATATTGAGAACATGGCGAAAACACATTTTACGACTTTCCACTCCCATAGCATATCTATATCCCATCAGGTTTATAAGATGTCGTGGATATCGGGAAAATACATTTTACCCATTTTCACGCCTTAGTCTGTGCCTACGCCACAATGGGAAGCCACACTTAAATTGTCATTTTGACTCTTCTGCCAGCTGCCAAATACATGTGCGTATATAATATCACAGCAGTTCCCCAACGCCTTGCCCAACACGGTATTCTAACCCAAAACCTCACACTAGTGTTCCAAACAACTACGCCAAGATAGGTAGTCAGAATTCTTAATATACCACATTCGTATGCAGGTTTGTGTCCAAAGAGGTATACGTATCAACAAGACGACGGGACGGTAACAAGTTACAATTTAAATGATTTATCCGTGGTCTTTCCTGCTTTTCAGGATTTCTGGAACATATTACTTCTTACCATCCCATAAACTGTAGAATTTTGAAAAATCAAGACCTTTTTAGGTATTTACGTAAGCTTCATCCATATCGAAAAACCATCTCACTATCTCGATGGGTTTAAGGGATTCACAAAATTAATTAAAACAACATTTTATTATTTTAATGTCCTTGGAGGTTGAATTTAAAAAAAAATCCCGAAACAATTTTTTAGGGAATGTCCAAGCTTCATTGTGAAGCAAAGACTTATTCGAGTGCTCAACAGGTTTAAGAGTTATTGAGGGTTCATTGAAAACACATTTTACGGCTTTTCACCCCCTTAATTTTTGAACTTCGAAAAATCGAAAAATTAGATAACATACATTTTCGTATGCTTCATTCTGAGCTTTCGTTGACTTCGAGTTCTCGATGGGTTTAGGCGCTGTCGAGGATTCATTGAAAACACACTCCACCTCTTTTTAGGAATAGCACGTAAAGAATGTTACACGTGTTTGTACCTACTGTGTTACGTGCAATAATTTTGAACGCTTATTTTCTCGCGGCCGAAAATAGCGAAAATGAGTAGTTTTGGGATCCTTTTTAGATGTATTAATCTTTGTGCATATAAACACACGAACAATTAACTTACATCAAATATTACGTCTGAAAATTATAGAGTCTCCATAAAATGTCCACAAGCGGTCTATAGAGGATTGCACGTCAGTTCAGTGACTTGCGCCTAGAGACTAAGGTGAGGCGTGACGCACGGGATGTCTCGCCCTTAGAGCTACGCATTTCTAGGCTTCGA
>PNEQ01070841.1:0-11531 GCA_003012365.1 Medauroidea extradentata
CTTCCGCATCGCCATTTCACCAGACATTCTCAAAAAAAAAAAAAAAAAATGGGCTGGGGCAAATGTCTAGTAACACAAAAGTCGCTAGTTCGAAACCAACACCCGGCGAACAAAAATTTTTTAACTTGCTAAAAAATAAAATCATAAAGTGTATTCTCTCATATACAAACACAAGCAACTTCGACCTTACATCAATAGTGATACTAGAGGACTCTAGCAGACTGCGATGTAGACGTTGGAACAAACATGGCGGCACACATCCACGATCAAATATGGCGGATGTCAACTGCAGCGCCGCCTAGCAGACAATGATGGAAACAAAGTGCTACACTAGCGCCGCCTAGTAGCCAATGATGGAAACAATCATGACTTCTCCAGCAGACGATGACTCAGGGAAATTTCGAGGGAAAAAATTCCCTCCTGCAGGGCAAAACTCCCTCAAACAAGTGACTGCTAGGAACAAGATGGAGGACATGACAAGATGGACGACATGACATATGACTTGAGATATGACTTAACATATGACATACCATATGACTTAACATAAGACATAACATGCGACATGAGACATAACATATGACATAACATATGACATAAGACATAACATATCATATAACATAGGACATAACATATGGCATACGACATAACATATCGTATAACACAGGACATAACTTATGACATATGTTACATAGTGTGACATGTGACATGACATAATGTGACATGTGACAAAATGGCCGCCGTGCACAACAAAATGACCGCCGTGACATAATCCAAATTGCGGCCTTGCCCACGTGCCCACAGCCTGAAGCCTGTGTTCTGAATGCCCCTTTTTCCTACTACTTATGAACATTCGGCCACGGCGGCCCCAAAGTATTAGAGGTTTCGAAGTTTTGGGCTTATACCATTTTGATATTTGACTTTCCAAAGTCTAATTCTTCCTGAACATAGAGTTGGGGCTTAAAACATTTAATGTATTTTATGCATATGTTTCAAATGGTAGAACCTTCCAAAGTTTGTGGGTAAATTTCAGCAACATCCTACACATTGTTTTATACAGACTGTTCACAAAAAAAGCTAAATTCTGGCCGGCGATTCCTTGTGAAAAATATAGCAGGTTATTAAATTTAAAAAAAAAAAATGTTTTTTTCCCACAAATTTGAAACATATTGTCATATAAGATGACAAAACTCAGAATATTACTTACATTGAACGAAAGGCAGCAAACACTTGTTGCTACTCTGTCCTTACGGAAGTGCAAGGGTGGCCGACCTTACATTACGTATAACGTTTGTAGCGTCAGGACATTATAACATTTGAAGGTAAAGTATTTAGTAGTGTGATCTAAACAACAAAATGAACATGCCAATTTTATCAAATGTGTAGTTTCCGTGGTTTTCATGCAAAACACACATGAAGCTAGTATGAAACTAGTATGAAGCTAGTATGCAATATTGCGCACTTCTCAGATATTGTTGTTCTGCTTTCTAATGCCTGAGATGTATTACACATTTAAGTTAGTTCATGTGGGCTTTACGTCTTGTCATCAGCGAGGTAATTACACACGGTGACACGCAACTTTGCAAAAGGACAGGAACTGAAAGAAAAATTGACTATAGCTCTTTCTTTCTAAGAAATGATCCGAGAACCCGCCAGGAGTGACTTCAGGAAGTCATGTTGCTGTTGGTCCACCTCGCTAAGTTTATGCATATAACATCACATAATACTGGCCGTATACTGAGTTAAACATTTTAGAAATGCTACTGTAGCAAGAATGACTATGGAAATATTACATTCATACTGCGTGCGCGCACACACACACATGTATGTAACAAAAATATTGGCATAAGTAATATGATTTGGTATGTCCTGGGACAAGAGGGTGGAGGGTGTGGCTCTGGTGGCTCTGCGTCCGCCATCTTGGATGACGTCACCCGCCGCCATATTGGATTACATCATTGCCGCCATCATGTTTCCGGTCGCCATCTTGGATTATGTCACTTTCAAAATTTTCCAAAATTTTACAAAATTTCCCAAAATTCAAAAATTTCCAAAATTGAAAAATAATCTAAAAAATAATTTTACATCCATCCACCATCTTGGAATAATTTATACCTCCGCCATCATGGAATACTTTTCCCGCCAATTTTCGTCAGTCATTTGTTTACATTGAACCAACCATATTAATTTATTTTTTAAAATCCTTCCGCCAAAAAATAATCGACTTGAACCACTCGTTCGATTAATCGATTACTATATTTAGTTCTAGGAATAACCACCAGGGGGTTTAAGCCACCAATTTTTTTCTATTTTGCTCACCTGATTCGACTCCACCATGTGTTTAAGGGCTAATAGAGTATGCCATATTATATGGACTCTCGCCCCTATCACCAATGTTAATTTTTTTATGCTTACCTCCAGACATCTTGATAGACAAATCTTGACAAGTATTATACACAGAGCTGTATCACCACCATCATTCATATTAATTTCATTTTTTAAAAACCTTTTAAAGTAATGTAATTGTGTTCTATGTAAATACTGATTGAGTGTACAAGGACTGTTGCATCTGATTCTCTTTAAGAAAAGTTATGACAGGTGAATAATGTCTCTGAACACACACACAATCTAAAGTCTTAAAAAATCACATTTATTAATACTATTTACGCTATATACACAACACAGTAAGACACTATAAACACTATACAATATTTTATAAATCTTGAGGTAGCTGAGCAGGTCCTCGCCCGTCCTGGAAATGGACAGTGGCAGTATGGTGGATCCCCACCACAGCATGTTGGACTTCTAGTCGGAGCCGTAGGTCCAGGATCTCCTCCTGCTGGTCCCGAACCTGGGCCCGCAACCCAGCAAGCTCCTGCCACACCTCCGCCCCAGCATCCTCGTCGCCGTTCTCCTCGCCTTCATCGACCTCCTCCATGTCATCATCGTCGACGTTGTCGTTGTCGTTCTCCTCATCATCTTCATCGGTCTTGTAATCGTCATCGTCTACCTCGTACTCCACAACCACGGGCACCTTGGGTGCCACAACCATTATGGGCTGCCGTGCTGCAGGTCCCCGCTTTGCAGCAGGCCCGGCAGAATCGTAGGGCCGTTTGCCTGCCCCAAACACTCCTACGACTTGCACCTCGTCGTCGTCGTCGGAGAGGCCGAGGTGCTGTCTCAGGCGAATAAGCGGTGGAGGTGGTGGTGGCGGTGTCGTCTGGCAGGCCGACACCCCTGCCACAGCGACATTGTACATCTCGTCCAGCGCCTCGTCGTCCTCGCTTTCCCAAACATGTGTCTTACTCATCATCTTAACGTAAACTGAAGCTTCAAGTACTCGGGAGACTCCCCCAGGCACACATCCCCTCCCCTCTAGCCAATGTATTGCAAAACTACCCTACCCCTCCCTTCATTCTGCCAGAACCTACGACACCAGTCTTGGGGATGGCCCAGTGCGCCGACAAGTCGACTAGCTAATGTGCAGGTCCCAACTGGCGTGCGAAGGGATGAGGCATGAGTCAAGGATACACAGGAGTTGCGCGTGCGCTCGTCTAAACCAGCCCGCGAGGGTGAGATGGCGAAACTGCATGCCTTACAGCGACCAGATCACCGCCTCGAGTTCCAACACGCTCAGAGTACATGTGCACAATCATCACAGACTGCCTTCCAGGCGCACTCAGTAGCAGTTTTATACAATTACCAGTAAAAGAACTTATGCTTTTAAATAATAACACAGAAATTCAGATTATAAGAACCTTATTTATTTATTCCTTCATACATAATTCACTTTATTTATACATAATGTCTGACTGTTGAATCTAACTATCATGGCTTGCATCGAACCCCAGCCATCGCACTGGCACATTATTTCCTTTCTTCTTCAATACCTTCTCGACCAAATACATGTTTGGATACTTGGTAACTTGAATTTCTTCGCCGTAGAAACCTCCTCGAATAACCTTGCCTTCCACATCTTCTAGGTAGTAGGTCCTTGGTTCGTAGTGACGAATCTTGACCACTTTAAATATTTCAGTGCTCCAGTTTGGTGTGTAGCCTTTAGTAAATGTTCCCTTCACTCGCGATATCCTTACATAGTCTCCAACATTTGCTTTAGGTTTGTGCAGGTCCAGTTTCTTCTCATTTATGTAAACAGTGTGTAGTAAAGAGTTGTACACGACATCTACAGGCTTCATGTTCGTGGTCCTATGTACTTTATTGTTATAGTTCAAGACCAGACAAGGCGAAATGTCTATCCACTTGTAGCTTCCCTGTGCTGAAAACTATTTCCACATTTCATTCTTCAAAGTACGATTATACCTTTCCACGATACTGGCCTTAAGACCACTGTAGGTTGAAGAGTGGTTAATTTTATGTCTTGTCATCAGTGCTCGAAATGAAGTATTGTAGAATTCTTTACCGAGGTCAGTATGTAGATTCTGGGCTGGACCTTTATCTTGCAAAACAATGTTCATTGCATTAGCGACATCTCTGCCACTCTTACTTTTTACGGGCACTGCCCACGCATATTTACTGTAGCAGTCAATAACAGTCAGCATGTACTTGTAGCCTTTATTCTTGTGAGCATAGGGAATCATTTCAACTAAGTCTGCTTGATACAAGTCCCGTAAACCAAACATCTGCACTTTACATCGAGGATAATTTCGCCTTGCAGGCTTGTGCAGCTCCCTAGCAATGTTTTGTCGACTCATTCTATGTATCTGTCTTCACGTAATTCCTCGATGATGCTAGATATTTCATTTGTATATGAATTATTTCCAGTCTGCTGAGAAGCAACTAGTAGACGCAATCTGTCTACAATTTCATTAACATCATTCCAGTAAACATATTCTGAAAGTTTACCATCTTCTATGTTCTTATGCAGATCGAGACCAGATCCTGTTGTAGCTCCTACATCAGGGAACAGCTGGGAAATAATGTTGAATTTTGGGTGTGTTTCATCCTTATATTCATTGCTGCTAGAATCGTTATTCTTCAAATGAGCACTCGTAAGTTTCAAAAGTCGTTTATACTGTTGCAGGGCACTGTGCGAATATGTACCAGGATTCTTTTTAAACAGTAAATCTTACAGTCCAGAAGCTGGCTTTATTATTACAGAGTCTACTTTTACTCCATTACTAGGTAAGAATAAAATTTGCTTGTTTCCCAAGAAATATTTTTTATGTTGCTTGTATACTCCATGTGTCCTATCTTTGGACCGTGAGTTTATCAAGTAATCATGAAGCATTGTGCTTTGTTCCTTTTTCCGTTTCCACTTGGAGAGAGGCAAATCATCTTCTTCAACTTCTTGTGCAGGTTTCTTGCGTTTGACTGTAGTTTGAGGTTCTTCTTCCTTCTTCACTGTCACAAGAGGTGGTGGTTTCGCCTTCAAACTGTCTAGTCTATCTGTTATAGGTTTGAAAGCTTCTTCATTAATCATATCACGTTCCATTCTAGCACGTTGAGAAATCAAGTACTTTGCATGAATACTTTTAATCACAGCATGTAAGTCACAGACAATGTCAGACATTGTACTACCTACTTACAATGATATTACAGGGTATTTATATGCTGGTCTTCTTAGGTGGTGGCCTAGAGCTTGGTTTATTATTTTTCCCATCAAAAACTATAACTGAAGGCAGGTTAGATGCAGATTTTAGCATGTTTTCAATATTTTTAATTGAAGCTTCAAGTTTAGTAAGGCGCTGCATTACCTCATCCAGGACTTTGTCTTCACCACAAGTTTCACATATCAGTCCTTCTATTGCATTAAGTTTCCTGTCCAGCAATGTCCCCATATCAGCGGGGATAACCCCAAGTTTATCATTCATGTCATTTATCATACTTGCAATATCATTACTTGTTCTGTCTAGCACATTTTGTATTAAACTAATCAAATCACCATGAAGTGTGTAAATAAATTCCTTGTTAATAGCATCTCCATCTTCTCTAGGACTTAAGATATTCTTAAGTCTTTTTCCTTCGGCACTACAGTTCCCATCATCGGTAGACATTAAACAACTTTCCATTTTACGTTTCAGGCCATTATGACCAAACTTTGAAATTATGTAGCTCATTTCTTACTGAAGAAGGCTTATGAACTGATCTAATCCACGTCTGTACCTTCCTTTAAGTAAAGGAAAGTCTTTAGCTATTACAAGAAATCCATGAGGATCACTCCAACAAAAAGCACACACCTCTTTGAATTTATCGAAAGTCATGTCTGTATTAACATGATCAGACTAAACATGTCTCAAGTTCAAGTCATCCATTCTAAACAAAACCAACAAATTCGCACTATCTCTCAATAGCTGCTTGGGAATACGTGAATAAGTCTGGCAAAGGTAAAAGGAATCTACTGACATATGTCTTCCCATGCAAAAGTATTCCTGGATACATGCCTGTTTTTCACAGGCTACATCGTCGAAGACAAACACAGAGTTTGGTAGAGCTTGACTTGGTGGTACCACCGCTTCATTGTCGCTGAATGGAAAATACCCAAGTCCATCCACATAACTTAGAATTTTTCCAAGTCGCTGATACTTTGGCTGTTGTAATGATTTTGAGTATAGGTACACATTCTCGAACTGGAGACCATTAAGCTCCTCCAGCAAGCTTAACAACACACATGTCTTGCCACAGTTTGATGGTCCTGATATGATGGAACAGATAGTATTGTGTAGGAGGGGACCATGCCTGGATTCGTGAGAGGTGACTTCATATTCTGTAGTAATACGTATAGGCAGACTAACTTCTTGCTTGTCGATATGTATATTACCACCACCAACTTGCGGTGGTAATTGAGAAGCAGATTGCGGAGACTGTGGAGAAAATTGCGGAGATGTGTGCGGAGCATGCGGAGACACATGCGGAGCATGAGGAGCATGTGTGGAGTCATGCACAGCATAAGTATATGGGTTCTGAAATATGTGAGGAGCATGTGTATCTGTGTGTGAAGAACGCATAGTGTTGTGTGAGGAGCGAGTTGCGGAGCATGCGGAGCGTGCATAGCTGTGTGCGGAGTACGCATAGTTGTGTGAGGAGCGAGTTGCGAAGCATGCCGAGCGTGCATAGTGGTGTGAGGAGCAAGTTGCGGAGCATGCATAGTTGTGTGAGGAGCGAGTTGCGGAGCATGCATAGAATCAGTACCGCAAATCTTGGAATGTCTCTTCAAAATATCATTCCTGGTAAACTGTTGTTGGCAGACTTCACATCGAAATTTCTTTCTTGAAGTCTTCATCCTGCATGTAGTTTTTTCATGCCGTAACATATTAGGCATGGCTGAAAATACTTCACCACAGAAGCGACAGCGGAGATGCATTATTAACGTCTGTACTGTTCAAAAGCTAGAAAGATACTGAATAAAAATGCATATAAAACTATCTATTATGTGTTTTCAAGTCAGTGTATTGTGATGCCTCGTAAGAGTAAGGTCAAGAGCGGAAGAGGATTAGTGAATACTCTTATAAATAATTTACACTTCGAAGCACATATTCCAGGGTACCGGTTCTGTGGGCCAGGAACTAAGCTAAAGAAGAGGCTCGAGCGTGGTGACATCGGAGTTAACAAATTGGACGAGGCGTGCAAGGAGCACGACATAGCTTATGCTAATAGTAATAAGCTAGAAGATAGACACGTCGCTGACTCTGTTCTTGCTGACTAGGCAAAGAAGATTATTAAGTCTAAGGAATCAGAGTTTGGTGAAAGAGTAGCTGCTTGGGGAGTATCCAAGATCATGAAGACTAAAGTCAAGCGAGGAATGGGTTTGCATATAAAGGGTAGCCCATCCACTCCCACAAACACTCGAATTAAATCCAAGCAGTCTAACAAAAATATAGTTAGTCAGAAGAAAAAAAAGGCACGAAAGAATAAGAAAGCAAGTAAGAAACAAGGAGGCTTCCTGCCTCTACTCCTACCCGGCTTAGCAGCACTAGGAGGTCTGATTGGCGGGGTTAGCGGTATTGCCAGATCAGTGAATACATCGAAAAACCAAGGTAAGCAGTTGGCTGAACTTCAACGCCACAACAAGCATATGGAAGCTATTGCACTAGGGTCAAAAAACGGGAAAGGCCTTTACCTAAGACCTAATCCTGTGGGTGGGGGATGTCTGAAAAAAAGAACCAGAAAGAGAAGGAAGCAATCCTAAAGTACTATAAAACAGTATTACCCAATCGGCCACTGACAAACTTAGATATAATAAAGTTTGCTAGAAAATTACAAATACCCAATTTCAGGGGTGTGTACATGAGAGACAAATTGCCATCAAAACCAAGACATAATGAATGTGGAGTTATAAATTTAAATTCGGTCCATGGCCGAGGAACTCACTGGGTCGCTTACAAAAAATATGGAAACAATGTTGATTACTACGACAGTTTTGGAAACCTTCGCCCTCCCATAGAAGTATGCAAGTATTTTAAGGGACTGGAACTAAGTTATAATTACTTTAACGAGCAATTACCTAGCCAGTGGAACTGCGGTCATTTATGTCTTCAGTTCTTAATTAGTGATTAATAAATATTTGGCACAGTCATGTCTGTAACGTTTATCTTGACGGGCAAGAGCTCAGAGCTGCGCTCCGTGCATTTTCCAGCTCTAGATTTAAAAGGTTCGTGGTCAGTGGCACTAATTGGTTTCCAAACTTATTTCTCTGTGCCTAATGAGGACAGTTCAAACTGTAAATTTCGCTATGTTAAAAATGACATCACTGAAGAGGTTACTGTACCAACAGGATCATACGAGATTGAAGATATTGCAGCATACATCAAGCAAGAACTAGGTTCTGATGTAACTTTTGTTTGGCGAGGAAATCCAAGCACTCTGAAAAGTGAAATGTTGTGCAGCGAAGATATTTACTTTACCGAGAAAGATACTCTAGCATCCATGCTGGGATTCGAACACAGCGTGTATGAGAGCGGAAAAGTACACTAGTCAACACTGCCGGTAAACATTTTGCCAGTGAATGTTATAAGAGTAAACTGCAATCTTGTAACAGGCTCATAACTAAATGGTAAACCGAACTATACACTTCACGAGTTTTCAGCGGCTGTTCCACCCGGATTCAAACTGGTAGAAGTCCCGTAAAATCTAATTTATGCACCAATCATAGAAAAGTATGTGCAGGAAATTATTGTTCGTATAGTCGACCAGGATGATAAACTAATTAATTTCAGAAACGAAGAAATTACGTTGTGCTTGCACTTGAAGAAAGATGGGCCTGAGTTTTAGAAAAAAGATTATAAAACCAAGTCTCCCCTCCAAGCCAAAGGTTAGTGTGTCACGAGCAACCAGCATGTTAACACGTAAAAATATTGTGTTCTTGAAGAGTCTAGGCTTCAAAGTCAAGAAAAATGGAAGCTGAAATTCTGAATGTGGACGAGCCCGCTAGTTACGAGGATTCCATAAGAAAGACTGAATTCCATGCTTATTCACCATACCTGCCCGGACCATACCAGCTGTCGTCCGAGGTTCGAATACCGGTGCAAATCCAAGACATTTATACTTTGCCATGCAACTCATACTTGAGATTCAGAGGCATTATAGCAAAGGCCGGAAATGCTGTACCTGTAACCACGAAGATAATTAGAAATGGAGTACTTCACATGATTAATAAAATTGCTTACGAACTGAATGGTGTCGAGGTTGATCAGACACAGGATGTAGGTAATAGAGCTACTATGTCTATAACACACAACCAACTACCCGCAGCCAAAATGGGTGGATGAGAAATCGAACCAAATTACAAAGTTCCTGTGTACGAAGGTGGAAGATTTTAAATATGTGTAAGACTTTCCTCACTGCTAGGATTCGCCGAAGATTACAAGCATATTATAGTGAATTCTAAACAAGAGTTGGTCATACTTTTAGCCAATACTCAGACAAATGCTTTACTGGATACTGCAGACAACCCGGAGGCCACAACACTCTATACAATCGATAGAGTTGCTGCTGCCACATGTCCAAGTAAAAATGGAAGAGAGAATAAAACTACTCAAGTTTGTCGAGGAAGTAAGGAATATAGATGTAGCTTTCCGCTCGTGGAGCTTGGAAACTTGTCTCGTCCTTATTCAGTCTCAAAACGTAAATTGGAATGTTAAATCATCATTTGCAAAGGAAAAACCACGCTACATAATTCTAGCATTTCAGACCGGAAGACAGAATACTACAAGTGCAGATCGTTCAAAGTTTGATCACATCAATATAAAGAATGCCAAAGTATATTTGAACTCTGAAAGTATTCCGTATGTGGACCTGAACGCGAATTTTAGTAATGGTTCTTTCATGTTGGCATACCAAATGTTTGCTGATTTCCAGAAATCGTACTACGGACAGGAAGCTTCCACCACACTCGAACCAGAAGAGTTTATGAACAGTGCTCCGCTCCTTGTATTTGACGTAAGTAAACAAGACGATCGTATAAACACAGGAGTTATTGACTGTCGCATTGAAATGACAGCAGCGGAGAATATACCTGCTGGCACACAGGCCTACGCTCTCAATATCCACGACCGTTTGGCATCATATAATGCAAGGGATAAAGTGTTGAAGATACTAACTTAAGCTCAGTTCGATCTTGGATGCCACCATGTTCGCAAGCATCCAGGGCTTCCAGTCTCAACATGGATTTATTCTTAAAGAGGTTAGCATAGCCTACCATGATGGAAAAGTGACAACGCATGTCTTCTTGCCGCCATTTCACTGGGAATTGCTGGATAAAAAAAGTAAATGCACCAATAGATGGCTTACAAAAAATTATCATGGTCTACACTGGGAAGACAGATATGAGGATTATGAAAAAAATTAAAGATGTTTTAACTGAAATGATAGAGGATGAAGAAGTTGTATTTGTTGCTGGGGTGGAGCAGAAAAAATGGCTAAGCATGTATTGTAATGTTAATATTATAGACTTGCAAACTACGTACGAGTGCCCGTCGCTTTGCTACTAGAACGCAAAGTTCGACAAGCCTGAACATGCCTGCGAGTCATGTGAGCAGGATCTGACCTGTTCGTGCCTGAATGCACTATTGCTATGGCTGTGGTGTTTGGGAACCCCAGTAACGTGTGCTAGCATGACGTCAGAGTAGGTAGTATATAGCAGGTCAGGACAGGAGGCCGCTCAGTCTGACGCAACCGATTGGTCAAGTTACTACATTACTAACAGCACGGTGAACAATGAACGCCAGATTTCGACCAGAAGAGTTCCACGACTACATCGAGGCGGAAGTTGGTTTTCGCCGGGTGCACTACATGCCTGTTGGTCTTCCAGATCGTCTAGAATTCTGCAATGGACTTGAACACTTTCTGTGGGTCAACGACGAAGATGTGTTCAGTGTGACGCCTATTCCCTGCAAGTTTGTATACTGTCCAGTTTTCAATCTCCGTCCGGATAGCCAGCTACCATCCACAACTGAGGCGCTTATTAATCAAGCTAAAGGTGAGATCATCATTCGCCACAACAGTGAGAGTTGTATCTCCTATGTACTAAGACGTGATGAACAAGTAATTCGCTGGGTGGAAAGGTGCAGTGCGTGGAT
>PNEQ01070841.1:11631-38366 GCA_003012365.1 Medauroidea extradentata
ATCATGTACAGGGGCCATGGAACTGAAAGTTTTCTGTTTTCACGTATCAAGCAAGAGGCTTACAAGAATCGTAGAAAAATGATAGAAGATCCCAACTACAGTCATATAAACTTTAGTGACAAAGAGTGCAATGACATTTATGAATACTTTAATTACGAAGCTCGCAACTACATTTGTGAAGACCCTGAAGACTACAAACTAGTACTACGGCCTGACCCCACCAAGGAGGAAGCTATGCCTCGACCCATGTTCGAGCCCTGGGCGGATAACTATGCCTACATGGTCACCAGTAAACAGTGTGTAATTTATGAAATTCAATTTGAAAGTCAAGAGTGGAGTGGAGAATTTCTGAACAGAACTTATTTTGAAATGTGTAGAGATGGCAACCATGTTCGTGTAACGTTCAACCCCTTCTCACCACATACTACTAGCAATGTTACAGTTTGTTTTGCGTGTGAAGGTGCTAACTGTCCAGTTCATCTATGCAAACCGTTCTTGTCACTGCCACTGACTGGATCAAATGAAATCATGGGTTGAGACACCAGAGTGTGTTGTTGTTGATAAATGTGATGGACTGCAACATAACATAAGTACAATAACATCCACACGTACCCAATGCCTTACGGCAGGTTGTGCTTCTCACCTGTGTCCTGTGTATAGAGAAAAACTGTTGCAAGATATTAATTTCTCACCAGCTAATTTTTTGAAGGGATGTTACAAGAGAAAAATGTAAGTATATGTCAGTGAAGACATTTCATAATTAGCAGTCAAGATGGAGGAGGCAGCGTGTAATGACGATTCTGCAAGTGAAAATGAAGCAGAAATTTCTGGAAGTTTGTTCTGCTACATCAAGTGCCATTTCAGTCGTATGTGTATGAGAATATGGGACATTCTGATAAATTGTACCAGTTTTCCATGTAGAAGATGAGTGATTTTTTTCCCAGTACACTGCCAAGGCTTCTCGACCATTTTATGAAGACGCTCAGTTTTCTGTAGACCAGCAACACGAGAGGATGGCACCCTTCAATCCTGCTGAGCACTACGAGTATGTAAAGCCTGGACATCAGAGTGTGGAATATTCCTACTGACGTGATGATGGACTTTACCGAGAATATACAGAAAAGTGTAACTTGAGTGAGCATTGGCTATATGTGCATTATCCTACGAGTTGGGAACATTGTCAGCAGATGATTGACTGCAATCCTGAAGGGCAATGTACTGTGTTCAACATGCGGAGCAATACATCACTTCCCGCTTCTACCGAAGAAGTGATAGTGCATTCTGAACAAATGAAGAGACTGCTGTCGCCAGACCTCTCCGAGACTGAAGCCTCCTCTACATCCTGTGACGATGCTGAAGATGGTGTTCATATGCAGAATTATGATGTTGGGGTCCAGACAACCATGGAAGGACAAGACATAGTTGGTGATTCTACATTTATGTGCCCTGTCGTTGTTGAGGACTTCCTTGCTTCCTTGGTGCGGAAACATGTACGTGAAATATTCAAAGACATTTTAAAAGTATTTGAAGACAATGAATAATAATGTATGTAAATAATTGTTGTGGGAGTACTGTATTGTGTATATAAAACCAGGCTCTGGGGGTATACAGGTGGTATGTATACATGATGGGAAATGCTGGTATGATGTATGTATAAATGTGTATATATGTATTACATGGAGAAAAAAAATAAACATGATAAAATGAATTTTCATTGCTTTTATTTCTCAGTATTAGCAATTCCTTTTAAATAATACTTCATTAAATAGGTTACTGAAAATTATGTATAAACAGTGTCTGAAATCATCAGTTACTACTACTTGTATTAAAACAATGGTTTAAAAATTGATATTTAAAAAAAAGCAATATAAATACATGTCTTTGGAAAAATGAAATGTTGTGTGTCTGAAATCGACAGTTACTACTACTTGCGAGATAAATTGCGAGTATACATACACTCTTGTGAAAGTCAGATATTATATTATGTAGTTGTACAAGGCTTGAGTGAGGTAAGATTTTTCGACTTGAAATCTACAAGGTAGACATGTTCAAACATGTGATGTCGTAACATTCTTCTGGGCTGTCTTGCAACTGTGTTGCGAGATGCGACTCGTGGAGCGTGGGTGGGGAGAGGGTGGTGGTGGCAGAGGGAACGAGGCAGGAGTGGAGAGGCGTGGAGAGGCAGAGGAAGTGGTGGAGGTGGGTGGGGGTGGGGATGAGCAGTGGTAAGAGGTCCGGATGGCGTGGGTGGAGGAGGAGGGGGTGTTGATGTAGGGGATGAACAGGGCTGGGTAGGCGGTGGAATGTGGGGGAGGTGGTGCGGAGGGGACTGGTTGTGTGGTGGGCCTGTGCAGACCTGTACTGGATGCAGTCAGAGGTGTTCCCGAGACCTTGGCTGGTCAGCCAATAGCAACATAGGATTCTCAAATGTGACCATATATGGAGTGAGTTACTTTACCTCCCACCACCACCATCACCACCACATGTTCATAAACTGTGCTGCGAGGCCTGGTTTCCTCAGTCTTTGTTCGTCGCTTGCCGATTGTTCATCGAGTTCGCTGCTTTGCTTTTTCGTGTGCTTACTTCAGTATTTTTATAGTTAGGTTAATTTTTCAGTATTTTTATTGTTAGATTTATAGTTATTTACATCAAGATTTATATAGTTAGTTTTTCGTTGTTAGTTTCTTCAGTATTTTTATTGATAGGTTATAGTTATTTCATCAAGCTTTAGTGTTAATTCTTTGTTGTTAGTTTATTCTTCAGTGTTTTTTATTAGTTAATAATTCAATATTTTTATAGTTAGGTTTATAGTTATTTCTTCAAGATTTCATAGGTTTTTAGTTTATTCTTCAGTATTATTATAGTTATTTGCATCAAGATTTACTGTTAGTTCGTTGAGATTTGTTTGGTTAGGTTTATAGTCATTTCCTCAAGATTTTTCTAAGTTTTTAGCATCTTCTGTATTTTGCTCTCATATTTAGCCATCGTTGTTAGCATCTTTATTTTTCATTCTATTGGTTGCTAGTGTCTTCTTTATTATTAGTTGTTTCAATTCTCTTCAGTCGTTGTTTTGGTATTGCTATTCAATATGGAGAGTGTAGCTGCTTCCTCTTCTATGTATGTCTCTCCATCATCTCTTCAGTGCAAGTTTTGCTCCAAGACTTTTGCCATCAAGAACAGTATGGTAAGTCACGAACAGAACTGTAATGCTAATGAATCACGAGCTGGGCTACAGATTTGTTACAAGTGTGGAGTTTCTGTTCCTCGTAAAGACAGTATGGACCGTCATCTTCGATCTTGCAGTGGGGTTGTTGTTCAGCCCGAAACTTCCCACTGCAAATTCTGCAATGCTGTGTTTAATAACACACACCTTGCACATCGCCATGAGACTTCCTGCAAGTTCAGCTCGGACAGCAAGACCTTCACCTGCACGAAGTGTGGAAAGAATTTCACCCGGCAAGACAACTACAACAGACACGCTGTGAAGAGTAATGGACCTGCTCCGCCTCCAGCTAAGAAGGCTCGCGTTGAAGCACCTCGTCCAAGTAGAGCAGCTCAGCCAGGACCATCTACTGCACCACAACCGGGTCCTGCGCCTCGTTCCCAGATAGTTGCTGGGGCTGGAGCTATCAACTCTAATGGTTTTGTGGAGGCAGAGACTGCTTTCCGTAGTAACTTAAAGACTCTAGTGGCTGAAAACTCTGTTACCAAAGCGCAAGATATTTGTACTTATCTCAACACCATTAGAGATAATATTGTTTGTCAGTTGAAGGAACTGGTAATGGTTCAGGGAGCGGTGAAATTCAATCTGTGGTTGGATTGTGAATATGGGAAACCTGAACCTCATGAAGCAGAAGAAGACCAAAGATCCTTCAAATCCAAGAACCTATCAATCTACAACCCTGACGATGTCGAGGATGCTGTGGATGCCTGCATATTCAAGATTTGCCAAGAAGAAGAGGAATACAAGGGCAAAGGAAGTGGTTGGAGTCTGGCATCTTTAAAGAAACTGCAGCTGTGCATCAACAAGTTGGACCCAGCTACATCGACTAACCTAAGAGCATAAAGAACCGCAAGGCCATAATCAACCCGCAGAATTTCAAAGACCATGACTGTTTCAAGTGGGCTTTGTTAAACAAGTTTGTGGAAGGATGGAATCCAGAACGTGTGAATCAACGGTACACCAACCTGGAAACGAAGTTCAATTTTGATGGACTTAAGTTCCCTACGCCAATCCACCAAATTAAGTTGTTTGAGAAGAACAATCCCGGCACAAGCATAAATGTTTACACACTTAATGCTGAGAAGGTGGTTCCTACACGAGTGTCAAAAGATGAGAAAGCAGAACATTTCGACCTCTTCCTCATCACCGACGAAGAGAACAATCATTACAGCTACATCAAAAACTTCTCTCGTCTGGTGAGACCACAGGTTACAGCACATTGTGGTACAGTACATGTTTGCAAGAGATGCCTGGTTCACTTTGATAACCGACTACGAGTATCTGGGTTGGATGGTGAGCAGTGTTTGGTTGAGCATAAGAAGTTGTGTAATGACTATGCTCCTGTTCGTGTCGACATGCCATCACTGGAGAAGGATGGTCGAGCACCTATTCTTAAGTTTAGAAACTACCATCATGCAGATAAAATGCCTATCGTAGTCTACTGCGACTTTGAAGCTATGTTAGTGCCGATTCAGTCATGTCAACCAGATCCATCTAGTTCTCATACTTATCCCTATCAAAAACTTTAAGCATACAGTTTTGCTATATTTGTTAAAGTTGATAATGATGATATTCCATCATCTCTCACATCCAGTCTTCCTTCCAAGCCTATTTTGTACAGGGGGGAAAATGCTGAAAAGGTGTTCATGGAGGAGATTGTAGCTATTGGGAAGAAAGTCTGCAATGTTTATGCTACTTCAATACCCATGTTGTCATTGACTCGCGCCCAACAAGAAAACTTTGAGAGGGTTAGAAAATACTGCTATTGTGGTTCTTTGTTCACTGCCTCAAACAGGAAGGTTAAGGACCACAACCATTTCACTGGTCAGTACCTTGGCGCTTCATGCAATGAGTGTAACTTGATGCGAAGTCGTCCAAAGAAGTTGCCTGTTCTGTTACATAATCTAAGTTATGATCAACACTTCATCATCAGACAGCTAGGTTATGATTCACAGAAAATCTTCATCATCCCACACACTGAAGAAAAATTCATAACCTTCTCCAAGCAGTTGGAAGATAAATTTTCCATTCAGTTTATTTAACACATTTCGTTTCATGTCTGCCAGCCTTGCTTCTCTTGCTGAGAATCTCCCTACTGATCAGTTCCATCATACTTATAAATTCATCTCTTCTCAATATGCCTCTCTTGTCACAAGAAAAGGTGTCTTCCCCTACGACCACATCACCAACTGAGAAAGTCTCAACGAACCACAACTGCCTCCTAAGAGTGCATTTCACAACCGTCTCAATGACTCTAATGTTTCAGACAGTGATTATGCCCATGCTCAGGCAGTATGGGAAGCCTTTGGTTGTACATCTCTTGGTTAGTACTCAGACCTGTATTTGAAAACTGATATCTTACTGCTTGCAGACATCTTCGAAAGCTTCAGAAGTCTCTGTTTGGACACTTATGGTTTGGACTGCATTCACTATGTTAGTGCCCCTGGATTTTTCTTTGATGCCATGCTGAAAACAACATGTGTCCATCTTGAGCTGCTCACAAATTATGATATGTACATGTTCATAGAAGCAGGTATCCGAGGGCGAGTTGCTCAGTGTATGAAGCGACACTGTGTAGCAAATAATCCATATGTGCAAGAAACCTATGATTCCACAAAGCCCCCTGTATATCTGCAATATGTTGATGCAAACAACTTGTACGGGTGGGCCCTGTCAATGCCACTACCAGTTCGCAACTTCAAATGGGTTTTGGATCTTAATATTGATGTTCTATCTGTCCCTGATGATGGCAATATTGGCTACATCATTGAGTGTGATATAGATTATCCGGCTGAATTACATGATGAACACAAAGATTTGCCCTTCCTACCTGTAAATCATTGTCCTCCGGGCTCAAAGCAGAAGAAATTGTTGACCACATTGGAGAAAAAGCACAACTATATTGTGCACTATAGAAATCTGAAACAGTCTGTTGAACATGGACTTAAGGTCAGCAAGGTTCACTGCATTCTTCAGTTTGAACAGGCTCCTTGGCTGAAACCATACATATAACTGAACACTCTGAAACGTCAGTCAGCAGTCAGTGATTTTGGTAAAGATTTTTTCAAGCTTGCCAATAATGCCACATTTGGTAAGCTAATGGAGAACATGCGCAAACATCAAAGAATGGAGCTAGTATGTGATACAAACCGGGTGAGAAAACTGGTCATGAAGCCTGCATTCAAGGACCGTACTATTTATAATGAACACCTAGCACTCATCAAACTAAATCATGAAAGTATATTCTTTGATAACCCCATCTATGCAGGGTTCGCTGTTCTTGACATATCCAAAACCCTCATGTATAGATTTCACTATGATGTTATGAAGACTAAATACGATCTCAAAATCACACTGGCCTACATGGATACTGACTCTTTCATTTATGAGATCCACACTGTTGATTTATATGGTGACCTGTTCGCTGATGCTGTTCTTTCCGATGAGTTTGACCTGTCATCCTACCCCATCGATCATCCACTGTACTCAGATGACAATAAGAAAGTGGTGGGAAAGTTCAAAGATGAATGCAGTGGTAATGTCATGTCTGAGTTTGTAGGCCTTCGTGCCAAAATGTATGCATATACATGTGATGGAGTTTATGTGTCAAAGAGAGCGAAGGGGGTGCAAAAATGTGTCGTTAAGAAAAAGATAAGCTTCACAAATTATGTTGATGCTCTACACAAACAGTTGGAGATTCGAACCCCTGTCCACACCATCCACCCCCATGAACATCGAGTATACACAGAATGCATCAATAAAATGGCATTGTTTTGGAGAGATGATAAAAGGGTTATATTGGGCGATGGCGTGCACACACTCCCACATGGCTACAACAGTGACTTGTAAATAGTGTTCGTGGTTCTTTGTATATAGATCTTTATATTGTATATATTTTGTGTTTATGTATTGTATATGGTTTTGCTGTGGTTCAAAAGTTTCAGCATTGATAACTTTTCGTTTTGTATTTGTGCTCTGTACATAATGATTTTGTTTATTTCTGCGTTGTAAACCTGCCTGCACTACTTTAGAACATTAGTGTTGCCGGTCCCAAGCCCGGGTAAAAGGTGAGGGCAACAACAGGTATCTTATATGAGAGATGTGTCGACTCTTCCAGTGCAGAGGCTTCCCAGAATGAAGGCATCAGCAGAAGAGATGCATAGACCTGTGAGCTGATGTCCTGAGCCTTTGTGAAGTATTATTGTTTACTGTATATTTTAATTATTAAATGCGATTTTTTAAAACTTTACATTGTGTGTGTGTGTTGAGAGACATTATTCACCTGTCATAACTTTTCTTAAAGAGCATCAGATGCAACAGTCCTTGTACACTCAGTCAGTATTTACATGTCACACAATTACATTATAATGAATTACTGTAAAAGGTTTTTTAATACTGAAATAATTATAAATGATGTTTGTGATACAGCAACAAAGTGTAATACTTGTCAAGCTTTGTCTATCTAGATGTCTGGAGGTAAGCATAAAAAAATTTAATATTGGTGATAGGGGCGAGAATCCATATAATATAGCATACTCTATTAGCCCTTAAACACATGGTGGAGTCGAATCAGGTGAGTAAATAGGAAAACAAACATGGTGGCCTAAACCCCCTAGTGGTAATTCCTAGAACTAAATATAGTAATCGATTAATCGAACGAGTGGTTCAAGTCGACTATTTTTTTGGCGGAAGAATTTAAAAAAATTAATTAATATGGTTGGTTCAATGTTAACAAATGACTGACGAAAATTGGCGGGAAAAGTATTCCAAGATGGCGGGGTATAAATTATTCCAAGATGTTGGATGGATGTAAAATTATTTTTAGATTTTTTTTTAATTTTGGAAATTTTTGAATTTTGGGGAATTTTGGAAAATTTTGAAAGTGACATAATCCAAGATGGCGACCAGAAACAAGATGGCGGCGATGATGTAATCCAATATGGCGGTGGGTGACATCATCCAAGATGGCGGCCGTGATGTCATCCAAGATGGTGGCCGTGATGTCATCCAAGATGGCGGCCGTGATATTATCCAAGATGGCGGATGCAGAGCCACCAGAGCCACACCCTCCACCCTCTTCCCTCAGGACATACCAAATCATACTACTTGCATAATATTAACGTACAATTTTCTGAGCCATTTGTCAAGATGTGCCTTCATAAAAGTTCTAACTCATCATACGACACTTGTGGTGTTATGGGGACTAATGTGATTTATAGTTCCTACTTTTAGATTGGTGGTTGCGTACACGCATAATTATATTGTGTGTGCATGCTCTATTGTAAAGCATTATTGTAGTTTCCGTATTATTTATTAGTTTACCCGCTTGCAAACTTTCTCATCTAGCTAATGATGTTAAAGGTAGAATATAATTTCGCAGCAAGCAGACGATGTTAGTTCCAAAGAATCAAATAATAACAGTGTATTGGCTCCTGGACACACACCATTGCAAGTATTTTGTTGACCAAACTTTGTTAAATGACAACGTACAAAAGCATCTTCGTGTTCCGACCAGCTGTCTCTCTGTCGGAAGACGGGCCTATGTTGCAATTCCCTAAACGTTGCAGTTTTTCGTTGAATGGAACTTGTGTAGTTTTGTCTTCTGTCATTTGTTTGTTATTAAATGTCCACTGTTGTTTGTCTAGTTCCATGAGTTTTAATATTGGGAATCTTGTTTTCTTTATGTCAGTATTTTGTGTCTGGGTGTTGTTACAATTTTTCTGAGTTCTATGTTTAGAATTCTTGCTGTTGAATATAAAAAACTGACCGAATTTCTCTGGAAATGTTTTTTCCTCATTTGGTATTTTGTTATTTAACACAAGTTTGGTCAACAAAATATTTGCAATGGCATATGTCTACAAACCAATTCATAGCAACTGTAAACTCGTATTGCAACAAACACTTAAAAATCTAATAAAAATATTTAATATTATCATCTTACAAGTTCGATGTATGTGGAAAGTACAGCGCTTATGATAAAATATAACACATTAACTTCTAAATATGTGCTATAAAATCAAGCTTACAATATAGAAAAAATTGAATTCTGGACTTGTTACGACTGCGCCATTATATGGTACAGTATGCAACATGTAGGTGAATTGTTAAACTTGACACCAATAGTTTAATGAAAATGAGCTAAAGTCTTGAATATGGGCTATGCATGTTTCCAAAGAACAGTAGACTGTAAACCAGCTTACTACACACTACCCAGTGTGAGATGCCTAATAATAATGTTGAGATACGTAGTAGAGTAAAGTGTATTGTGTTGCAGTTGGCCGGGGGCGGGAGTGGAGACAGTCGGTGTTGAACCCCAGCAGTTGCCGTCTCCTGCCAGTCCTAGTGCTGTCATAGTCAGTCCTGAGTCGCTGTCTCACCAGTCCTCTCCAGCGAGACAGACTGGCAGGCACTCTCATCAAGCCCACTTCAAGACTGCAAGCCCTCATGTGTACGCTCCTATCCCTTCACTTCTCTTATCTCCTAGTTCTATATGTCATTATACATACTGTACTAATGAATGCAGCTTTCACCGCTAGTCAAACATTATACAACTTATGCTTTCCAAAATTATGATGCACTTTTTATAAGTTACATTAAAATATATCGTATGTGACACATAGTATTTGGTGACAACATCTCAGGATGTTCTACAAGCATATATGCATTTGCAACTGCTCTGTTGTTACATTCAATACTAACAACTTAAAAGTCTCAACGACTGGTTATCCATCGCCCTTATGCTTAGGGGCGTCATTTCAGGTTTTTCTTGAGGGAGGGGCAAGATTTTTTTTGGCGACAGTGACCTTGTTGCATATATTTTTTATTAATTAAGCATGTATAAATTAGAAACTTTAATAATGACACTTCAGTTTTATGTGCTTAAGTTAGCATTATTTAAATATCAAAATACAAAAATTTACTTTATACACATCAAATTCTAAATCCAGGGGGGGACATTTGCCCCCCCCCTTAACCAACAAATGCGCCCTTGCTAATGCTGCTGCATATATCCTTTTCAGGAACCTTCCCCAAGCGAAACTGTGCTGATTTATAGACACCAATGCATATATGTTTCAACACCATAAATAATCGTTAGAGTTAATATTTAATATAGCTATGTATGAGATCTGTACTGTACCAATGGTTATAACTGTTGCAATTAATTTATTAGTCATCACTCGAGATGGTGAAACTTCGCGAATTCAGTGACCTTCATGTTAGAATACATTGTCCTATGCATACTCAAGCCCGGTATATTTGTCCACTAGCTGCTGTTCAGTGGAATGGCAGACAATGAACGAATAGACAGGGCTTGAGTATACATAGGATATTTGATTCTAACATGCAGGTAATCGAATTCGCGAAATTTCACCATCTGTAGTCATCACTTTTTATCATTCCAAATCGGGCGAGAGATTTAGGGCCGTATTTATAAACAGCTTTCGAATGACAACCAACTGCTCACCAATGCTTTCTCTGTGGGGATAGCAGTTGGTTGTCATTCGAAAGCCGTTTATAGATACGGTCATAAGTGTTTCTCACTAAACAACTGAGTAAAATTTTGCGTAAATATTTCTGTCCTATTCCAAAAATTGCCATATGCCATTGTGTATATAAACCAATCATTAAAACACACACATATTATATATATATATATATATATATATATATATATATATATATATGTGTGTGTGTGTGTGTGTGTGTGTACATTAAGTGGAAAAGAAATGAGTTACATAAAATGGCGAGATTCAAAAATAAAAATATCGCCATATTTTTTTTTTTTACATTTTTTATTTTGCCACAAACTAGCCCTAACAAACAGTCTGCCATGACTCATGTATCTGTAGCCCTTGAAATCCGTCACTACCCAAGTACATATCTTCGACATAAAACCCAGTAGATAATGTCGACACAACAACTCCAGTTAATAACTCAGCTACAATAACCTTAGTTAACATCGTCGTTAACCAGTGGATCACCTCGACGTAATAATCCCAATAAATAATTCCAAAACAATAAACACAGTATGTAACTCAGATTTAAATATGTTATAATAATTGAATAAGTAGTTGCGATGACAAACACCAATTACCAGCTCCTGAAAACATCTTTACTCTCGTGTTTCTTACATACTTCGAAACACTGACAAATCCACACACCATCTGCAGCAAATACAGTCTGCAGTCTGCTGAAGTCCCAAAGCACACTTGATACCCCGCAAAATACATAGCATCTTGTCCAAAGACAATATCACAAAACAAAAACATACAAGTTGCAATCAGTAGGTGGCAACCTACAAATCAAAGTTGTCCCTTTCTACAAATTATAATTCCAGTGGATTACATAGACACAATAGGCCTTAGGGTAGGGTGGGGCTATTTCACTCACTTTGAATTTACTTAGCTTTAAAAAAATATTTTTAAACCTTTTTCAATAAACAAACACTTCTTAATTTAAAAAGCATTTAATGAACTGTACAAAATTATGGTCACACCTAAAAAAAAACATAAAATTTTGACTACAAGGCATTGTAGAAAAATGTCAAAAGTCTACAATTATTAATTTTGTGGATCTATTACACTCACTGGCGGGGCTATTCCGTTCACTGGTGGGGCTATTCCGTTCCTACGCCCTTCAACAAAACCTACATACATTTTCCACATGCAATTTTTTTTTAATAGCCCCAACACACACTTCATGATACCACACTTGACACTTCTGGCATTTAATCCAGTCACCTTTTCTTGCCGACTTTTCTGTCAGATACTTCAAACCGCAGAAACCACATGGCGTGTTTTCATCAGCATTCATTTTGCGGGTGTCCTGTTGTGGTCTTGCAGTTTTTGGATATTTGGAACATGTTTTAGTTTCAGCTTCAGTTTCTGGATTCATCTGAAGTCTTCCTTTTGTTTTTGTTTGCATGTAATTTACATCAGAAGTCAAATGCCTGGCAGCTAACTTTCGGGAATTCTTTCGTTTAGGCTTGGCTGCTTCTTTCAATGGTGTTCTCAAGATCTCAGAGAATGGTGAAGTTCTTGTTTCCTTAGGCCTATGTGGTGCTGTTGACATAGTACTTTTAGGAGACAATACTGTGGTTGGGGTTTTAGACATTGTTGTGTGCGATTTTGCGCATGTTTGGGCAACTTCATTCACTGCTGTTTTTGAGCAAGTTGGCTGAATTTCTGTAGGAGCTGATGTGTCTAGAAAATGAAGAGGAGAGAATTTCTCATCAGAAATAGAAAATGGATTGAATGTGAAGATACCTGTACATTCAAAGCCCTTGACTGAACTGTGACATGTGGCCCCTTTTTTCCAAGCAGCAGAGAAAAGTTTTCCAAAGTGAAATTTTTTGAGGGATGTGCTAGGGTGATTATGTATAAAATGTGTGGCCTCTTGATGGTAAAAGGTCTTACGAGGTTTAAATACTGTCCTATCTATATGTTGAAGAGCATGTGTTGTATGTGGTAGAAAACACAGCATTTCAATTTCATTTCCACGACAGAAATCCAAGCATTTCAGGCAACAATGTGAAGCATGGCCATCTAGGATAAGAAGACATTTTCCCGGTGGGCAGTGAGCTTGAAAGTGCTGTAAACATTTAAGGAAAACATCTTCATTCATATAACCAGAATCAGTCATAGCTACTTCTGAACCAGGAGGTAAGTCCTGTTTGTAGATGTCTTTAATTCTAACACCCTTGAATATTATGAATTGTGGGGTGAAAAAACCACTAGCACTACAACAAGCAACAACAGTTTCATTATCGCCTCTCTCTACATTTGTCAGTTTTGCTACTTCCCTAATTCCTTTTTCTGACGCTATTTTGGATGGCACATTGTTCAAAATAAATCCACTTTCGCCCACATTAAAAATATTTTCATGTTTGTCTGCAATTTTCATTTCATCACACAATTCACACAATAAATCGTAAAACTTTTGAACAGCTTTCTTGTTCATATTTGCAGCCCGTGCCAACGATAATTCCTCAGGTTTCCTAAGAGAAAGTTCACAGTTTCTTTTCATAAAACCACCGAACCAGTATTTGCTAGCTTACTGTGTCTCTTGGCGCCATGGATGTGGAATCCCATTTTTTTCGGCGTATACAAATGCAGCTGAACGCACTTGAGATGGCGTCAGGTCAAACCCTATTCTGATGATAGATTTCAACCTTTCAGCTAAATCCTTTTCATTTTCTGTGCTGAACACCGTAGGGTGCCCAGGCGAAACAGATCTTGAAAAGCTTATTTCACTGCCTCAGCTGTCAATTTCTTCAATGAATTGACTCTATCCTTCAGCGTTGAAAACGGGATGTTGAAGTGGGTAGCTGCACCCCGAAGGCTCATTTCACTGTTAAAAACTTTTTGCATTGCCAATTCCATATTTTCAGTTGATCATGAATTTCCCGCTATATTATTCACTCTCTTATATGTAAGCACCATCTGAAAAGAAATGGAGAGGACACATTTTAATTTCTTTTTGCTTTTAGAGAGTTTAACGTCTCGTTGACAGCCAAGGTCATTAGAGATGGTACACAACACATATTTACAATGTGACAGTGACTAGGGGAGGTATCGGCCATGAATTTTGTTGAGGAAACATCCTAGCACTTGCTTGGAGTAGAGAAACCATGGAAAACCCTAAATCAGTATGGCTGGACCCAGGGACGAACAAGTCCCATGTGCTACCTTTGTGCCAGCCACGGTTGGCAGAATGGACACAAAATTTAGTAAAGTGCAACAGCTCAATTCATAATCAGGTAAAATGTTTTTGAAAATCTAAATTACAACAGTCTAGAGAGTTTATGATGAATAAGGTAAAAAAACAGAAGCACCTGAATGGAATTAAGAAAACTGGATTATCCGAAAAAAAAGACAGAATAAAGTGTCACTGTCCTAATTGGTTCCTACATGCAACAATAGGAAGTTGACTCAAACCGAGAATCTTACCCATATAACCTTGATGGCAGACGAACATGCTTACATGTGACCATGCCCCATTGCCATCTCCCAAATTCCCTTATTATTTTTGTGTCCATTTAGATTTAATTTATGCGAATGTAATAGCCCCGTTTACAGTGAACAGAATAGCCCAAAATGACTGCATTTATATAAAAAATAAAATTTAAGTAGAATATTAATTTTAAAAATTAATATATTGGTGCTAAAAGTAAATAACATGTACCTTGAAATGATGTGTAGACTTTGGCAGTGTATCACTTGAAGTAACAAGCAGCTGGCCTAAGAGAGAAATGATGCATTGTTATCGCCATGTAACTGAGCACTGGGGCACATTCCCACAGACATTTCAACCTTCGACTGGGATTCCCAGAACTCGGTAATGCGGTAGTCTACTAGGCGAGACAGCTGTCGAGATCTTGTTTCAAGATAAGCAGGCATAAAAACAACATTATCTTTATCCTCTGCTTGTTGTCAGGTCGAGTATCCTAGAGTGAGCGGTATAGCCCCATGAGCGACAAAGTCCATAGTCGTTTTTGACCCGAATTATTGCGAGATCTTACTCGGACTATTATTTGTCGAATTCATAGACGCGGACTGACGCTAGTCCGAGGATAATCTTGTGTTAGTCCGGTCTAACATATAGTCCGGAGCAAGGGCAAGTTTAACGATGGGATTAGTCGAAAATAAACATGGCGGACCATCAAATATAAGACGACGTCTGTGTTATATATGCTGTTTATGGAATATAACGAATATTTCAGACAAATATACATATTATAAGCATATGTTAATGATTAATTTAGTTGGCCCTGTAGCTCAGTTGGTTGAGCGACCGCCTTAGATACAAGGGGTTCTGGGTTCGATTCCCAGGTTTGGCTGGGTGTCAGATTTTGTTTGTCCAATTTGTCTCAAAAAATTGTCTCTCTACATTTGTCTCACGACATTTACTCGGGGTTGCGTAAATAAGTCATATTAAAGGGGAGAGTGTTCGGTGCAGTGGTGATGCGGCAGCTACCGCCTCGCCACTGCACCAAACAAAAAAAATGGTAGGGAAGTGTCCAGGTAACTCAATCGTTCAAAGTTCAAGTCTTGGCTGGTGCAAAACTTTTTTTTTGTAATGTAAATTCATTAGTTTTTATTTGAACATAACGAAAATAATGCAGTTTTCTTTTTTTTATAGGCATTTATTCAGTACATTCTGTAACTAAATATTAAATTCGTTCAACTTCATGACAGTAAATCCTGTAATGTTTGGTATGGAAACCTCTATTTGCACAAAATATTCTTACAAATATATCCTATGTTTTTGTATAGATTTCTGCTGTTAAAGTTCTTGTAATTTCTGCACATTTTGCCACAGTACCAATCCTTCTTAATTAAATTTCAAATAGCGAAATATACATGTTTATGTACTGGTAGTGTAGATTTACAATATACGCATATGTGTTACACATTTTTTTTTCATTCTTACTAATGTTCTCATGTTTTATCAAGTGTAGTTTAAATTATTGTTTTAAAAGGCGATTTTTTTTATCACACATAAACTTATATTTGTTATTAATATACTGTCTGTTTGGAAGTAATATCATGAAAACTAATACAATTTCGGTATCTTGTGTCTATAAATTTTGTAGTATAAAAATTGAAAAATGCCATGTATTTCACGACAATTTGAACAAACGACTTTAAATTAGAAAGCGAAAACGTTACCACTGCTCTAGAGCAGCCATACTAGCAACCTCATCTATAAAGGAAAATTTACTTACATTTTTATTCACAGCATATCTTAATAAAGTGACTTATCGGTAAAAAATGTACTTACATCGTTCACTATGTTCACTATATTACATAACTGAAACAATATTTCGGGGTAAATGTCATCGAAATTCAAATTATTTTCACTAGTGAATGCTTGGCTGTGTTAAACAGTGAAGTTTGCATGTGCGAAGCAAGTGGCAACAGTGTACAAGGCTGATCCCGCGACTATTTCTAGTCCGGCGTTAGTTGGCGTTTATGAATAAGGTAACACTTGGTCCGGACTAAGTCAGGACCAACCCTGGACTAACTGACACAAGATGGTCTCAGGATCATCTCGGAACTATCTCGCGACTATGAATAAGGCCCTATAACTCCATAGGAAAATCTCTATACAGTAAACCCTTAGTGGAAAATTTATGTACACAGAGGCGTATCTAGAGCATGGCAGGTAGGGCTTAACCCATGGGCGCCATCTCAGAAGGGGCGCCATTTGCACTAATGATATTTTTTTCTATTTTTAATTTTTATCAAATAGAAAAACAAATTTATTCACAGAGACCTTAAATCGATACATTAATGTAACCCATCGCATTTGTGTTTGTTGGATTACTGATACTGCAAGGACTGAACAGACCATCACTCACTTAACTTAGTAGGTGTGCATGCAACTAAGTAAGATGTACTTATGGTCACTTTTTTTGGAACTATTGAAGCTCTTTATGTGTTCTTCTCTCGTTCAACGCAGCATTGGCAAAAACTTAAAAATGCTGCGCCTATCGATGTCAAGTCAGATTCTGAAAAAAGATGGAGTGCAAAGGCAGAATCAGTGAAGCCTATCAACAACCACCTTACAGACATACTTAAAGTTCTCCAGGATATGATAGACAATCCAAATGAGACTAGTGAAACAAAAAGTGACGCATTTTAGCTGTACAACCGCATTTTGAGTTACGACTTTCTGACTTTGTTAGGATTTTGGAACAAAATACTTGTTTCTGTTGACCCTGTTCAAAAGAGGCTGCAGGATCCTAGTATGAACTTTCACGATGCGGCTTTGGATTTTCAAGCCCTCGGAGATTATTCTGATAATGAAAGGGAAGTTCTGGTTTGTGGGTCACTCAGAAATGGGCTTGGAATTTTTTAAAAATTTGATGTTGAACATGAAAGACGTCGGAGACGAAAGAAAAAAAAACTGATGGTGAGAATTCAAGAGACGCCGGGTTAACTGCTAAGGAAGAAATGGAGAGAGATACGAAAGGGACTCTCGACTGTATTCACAATGAAATGAAGGAAAGGTTAGTTGGTTTAAATGATATTGATTTTAAGTTTGGTTTTCTTCTTGATGTGAAGACACTGTTCTGCGATGTTGAGAGTGATGATCTTAAAGAAAATGCATGCATTTGAGTGATGTGTACAAATGTGATATTGATGGACAGCAGTTATATGAAGAAATTTTGGATTGTAAAATATTGCTGTCAACTCGGAAGACCGTAATTATTTCACGACCTGAACAGCTTCTTGAATTTATTTTTCAATATGGAGATGAGAGTGTCTTTCCCAATCTTCGAATTGCCATTCAGATCCTGTTAACCATTGCAGTTTCCATTGCCAGCTGTGAAAGGTCATTCAACAAGTTGAAACTAATACTTTCGTATCTGAGAGCATCCATGGGTCAAAGAAGATAGTGCGATCTTGCTCTGTTGAGTATTGAGGAGAGGAAACTGAAGAAACCGACTTCAATGATATGATAGAAACATTTTCATCTGTGAAAGCAAGAAAGATAAACCTGTAAATTGTCATAGACCCATCGTTTTTATTGTTTTCATGCATACGATGCAAAACTTAATTGGGTAATAAATGTATATTTTGTGTCAAATTACCATTTACAAGCTGTCGTTTTTATCATAGTACCATTTGCTAGCTGTCGTTTTGTGTTATGCTATATTGTATAACTTTGTGCTTGGGAGCTTGAACATTAGTTGATGCAGAGAACTGTGAACCCATTACCTATGTTTATTTTTAAAAACAATGCATTTCATATTTTATGAAACAGGCTTATCGTTATGGTAGCTATAGCCCATGTTTTTAAGTTAATTGTTTATGTTATTTGTGTAATTCACATAAGGTAATTATTTATGATATTTATAAAAAAAATTTATAAACTGATTTCATCAAAAACTGAAGTATATAGTTAATGACATAAAGTATGCTTTTGTACACATTTTAATGTTATTAGACTTTCATTTAATTTGTAACAAAGTCAGAGAGAATCTGACAAAATGAGAAGATAAACAAAAGCATCCTTTATGTTCTCAATTTTGTCGGCGCAGCAATTTCCTTAAAGCAAAAGTTTTACAATACTGTTTCTGTAACAAAGTAGCTCTTTTTAAAAAAACTGTAAATCTTGATTCAACAGTATTCTGTGTAAGGTAGGAGGGAAAAAAAGGGGGGGCACTATTTTAGCACTTGCCATAGGCTAGCTAGATACGCCAATGTAATGTACAAAATCCTAAGTGGATAACTTGAACAAAATTAATCTAATTGAATAATCCCATTCAATAACTTGATACGATAAATCAGTGGATACCGAATACACCATCATTCAAGTATATAGATTCGACGCAATAACCCTATTGGATAACACTAGCGGTTAACTTCGACATAATAACCTTGATGGATAAGATGACAGGGTGTGGGGACTCAGGAACATTGAAGGAAATTATTTATGTAGGTACCATATACCATACTTACATTAAAGTAGGGACAACAGACCAGTTTGCATGTCGATAGTACTTGGGTTGTTCCTTAAAAAATCTGTAGTTTAGAATAAACGACATGTTCTTTAAAAGAAATATGCTTCTTGCTTCTTCGACAGAGCAGATTGTTACTACTCTAGAACAGATTACTTTAGGAACAATCCAGATAATACCAACAACAAAACTGGACTGTATTTCAACACAAGTATGGTACAGACAACATCCTTTTTTCTATAAAGCGACATGCGATGTATTTTAATTGCTTTATTACAAAGTGCAAGAAATTATTTGCACTTCAAACGACTTGCTGAGAAGCAAATATCTCGGCACTTTTCTTGGAATTTATGGTGAGGTATAGTATTTACCTTATTCTTATTTGTATTGTATGGTACACAGAGTATTGATTTTATTAACCGAAGCTTGCATCACAAACTGCCCCGAATGCCGTTGTAATAATATGTGTGCAGCAAAGAGGTTACTTATCCAAGTTGCCGCGAGCCAGGCCGTGCCGACTGCCCTGGCGTAGGCGCGTAGTGAGGCGAGTCGTCGACATGTTTAGCTCAAACAGTATTTGCTATTGTTGCTGGGAAACGTCTTTGTTTAAGTCATAGAGATAGTTTTAATTTTAGTTGTTACTGCAGAGAAAGTTTCCCCCGTTACCGAGATCTCTGACATAAGTCACTCGAAGGAAGTTGACAACGCAGAAATCGTACAAATATAATATATTGATTACACGTCAGTTATGGACACAGTTGCTTAAATTACAGATTGTAATATTCTTGTTTAAATATTTTAAATATAAATTTAATTTTGTGGGCTGGGCTCCTAGCTCGTTAACTATGTCTGTGTAAAACTTTCAAATAAAACATATTTTATGAAAAAAATCATGTCATACAAGTTGAATATCTAGCATGAGTACGAAATATGCTTAAATTGCACTATTTTACATCTTGAAATCTCTGCGCGAGAGGTTTACGGGTGTTTTATTATGCGAGTTTTCTTGTAAATTCTTTGGTTATAGAGGCCTAGATATTATCTTATTACAAATTATAAAAATTACCGTTTTCATTTTTTGTAGACTTTGTGGTTTCAAGCCCTTATTTTTCTAAAAACAGTTTTTAATTTTTTACTCGAATATAAAGCATACTACCGCATAGCGCTATGTAAATAAAGGTCCGTTGATAAAATATCTACTCGGCAAAAATATCTCATCGAAATTTGATGATTAGTTAAGATTTTATTGACAATGAGTATTTCTTTCGTCAGCTCGACGTCGTACCTTTCCATGCTTCTTAATTTGCACCCAATGAGGAAATTAGGTTTATTACTTGTAGCTTCTTGTTTATTTTCTCTGTGATATTCCACTAATCAATTTTCATTTGAGTTTAATCGTGTTACACATGTATCTATATTGGGACAGTTGTGTATAATTTTTTTAATTTATGTTAATTGCACGTTCTTAATTAATTTAGTTTGTGGGATTATTGTTTGCTTTTTCAACCTCGGACGAGATTTGTGTTTTTTTCTTTTGAATGTGCTACTAGATTATGTGACAAACGGCTAACAAATGATGTTTGTTGTACTGTTGACCAGATTCATTGGCTCTGATGAGTTGGAAACTCGACTACATTGGGCATTTTTCAGGCCGCCCTCGCCCACCATTATGATGGCACCTGTACTGTACCACGGCCGAGCTCTTGCCAACAAGCGACCGTCGCGAATCGAGCAAATGCAAGTCAACTGGCGCCAGATGGGCACGTGAGTTCTGCCAGCACTTAAACCTCTTATTATCCACCACAAGATCTAAACAACTACAAATATAACCATAAGAAAATCCGAATGAACTTAACTCCTACAACACAAAACACCAAAGCCATTAACACCGCATCATGTTATTGTAACTATACATATCACTTCATAACAACCAGTTAACGACCTTACCACCTGAACAGATAACATTATCGCTGACTACCCCAACAAACTATCTTCATGTAGTGAATTTTCCTTCACACGATTTTCCACTTTTCAAAGACATTGTATTTGGTTTAACAGTTGGGCAAAGATGCCTAGTATTTTGAGAAAATTTGCTATGAAAGTTAACATGTTACATCGCCTATAAGCCTATAGATGAAAACCAAATGCTCTAAAAACTAGGGATATGACAAATCCATACTTTTCTCGAACCCAAATCCTTTTTCGTATTCTGAGTGATTTCTGCCGATCGCCAATCCTGGCCTGACACTTAACTATATAAAAAGTTAACACCAAATGTAATAAAAATATCGCGTATGTGTTAAAAAAATACTTTTTAATTGACTTAATATAAAAACTAGGAAACATCCTCACGTGTAAATATAATGATATATATTATTAACAATCTGCAAGATCATTAAAAAGACCTTTTTTTTTATCTACAGTAAAGGTTCAAATTTATGTTGAAAAAGGTGAGAAAATTTAAACTGTGTGTGGATCAAGCCTGCTTCGTTTCTTGCCCTGCATGGTTCCTGTTGTGCTGAACAATCACTCACAAAATTCACTGGCTGCAAAACAAGACTGATACCTACTGTCTTGCAGCACTAGACACATTGCTTGTCGTAATTTACAATATTCTAAGATACCCTGACCTAGCTGTACAAGTTCTGCGGCTAAATGTCTGAGTAGTTCTATTTCTGCAGACAACTGAAATGTATCAATTGTATCTAAATTAAAATATAAAATAAAATGGATATCACATATTCAGCACAAATGTACCTACTTAAACTAAATACCTTATATTAGGTTATTTGCTTCAACAAAAACAATCTGAAGTACCAACTCCATCGCTTCCAGCAGGAATACCTGATCTATTTTTTGTTATGTTACAATCACGGTCTAAGAGGTAGAGGTCTTGACACTGCATATGCTCTCCAGCAAGAGAAAGTGACCCCTTCATGTCGCCGAGCGCTAGTAGTAATTTGGTGGAAGATTTGTCTTGTTTACATCTCGCGTTTAAACATTTTTTGCAATTATTTACATAAAATAATGTTAATAAGGTAAGCTGATATATTATATACATGTTTCGTATCCATAAATGCATTGGCATGTGTGGAACTGTATAAAAGTAGTCTGAAGAAATATATTGTGTATTATTATTTTAGTGAACACATTCGCACAAAAACTATCATTTCGTGCCCTACAAACTTTTAGAATCGTTGCAACGTGCATCTACATGTAAAAGATTGAAAAATTAAATTTTATTGTTGTAAAAAAATGTGTTCCAATACAAAATTACGTTCTCGTTTTTTCTTCGGTATAATACTCGCAATTCCAGTAACAACTTCACATATTAAGCTAAGCCAAATACAAAAACAAGACAAATCTTCCACCAAATTACTACTAGCGCTCGGCGACAAGGAGTCACATTTTATTCCTCAGTGTCAAGACCTCTACCTTCATAGACCGTGGTTACAATATAGCAAAAGCTGCAAACAGGTACCAACAGGTACGTAGGTTAGGTTGTTTTCAAGATGGTGAAAAGTAAACAGAGGCCATTTCTATCCATTCACTTTTATCGATCCACGACACGGGAAAGATAACAGTACACAAGTAATACACTGTGTATTTAGACGAATTAAACCATCTGCTATAAATTGATGACTAAAGTTATCTTGGAAACCACACATGTAAACTACAACGCTCTAATTCTCTGATGAATTTATTCAGTGGTTAGAGTAAAATACTTTAAACACACAGAAAAAATTTTTTTTACAATTTTTCTGCAATGTTATGTTGTCATTAGAGCTTAGAAATGATGGAGTTACTCTGCTAAATTACAGAACGCAGCATAGTTTATTTAGTTTGTAATTTTCCATAACCTAAATTGTTTTTGTTCGGAACGTTCAATGAACAAATCCCATAACAAATCCCTTATCGAATCCTACAAATCCTCGAATTCATGTGATTCGGTACTGTATATTTGACGAATTCAGGATTCGAAAATCCCATCCTATGTTATGCTATTGAAATACTTGGGAAAAGGGCACAGGCATGCCCATACTCTTTCCAAAACATATTACTGTGTTTATACATCTGGCCGGATGATCGTAAGTCGTTTAAGGCTTTTTATTTATTAACATTCGCACAGGCCCAAGTTAAATTCTAATCATTTCAAACTTTATCTCATGGAGTAGAACTTGTTTAGGGAAAGACTGCAACCAAATTAAAGTGATAGACACATAGTGATGAATAATAAATGTACATTACGTATTATAATATTATTCTCAATGCTTCTTGAAACATGCAGTACCTATAAATTTTTTGTTGTATTCAAACTTCTACAGAGCTTGAACAGTTTAATACCATAACAGTTTATATATGTCGTTTAGTAGACAAAATAATGGAATATTAAAAAAAACTATTGTTAAACACCCAACACAACTAAAGGATCTTAGACCAATCAATATTATATCTGTTATCTCCAGATTTCTTGAAAAAGTAATTCACAGGCAATTATCAGATCATGTAAACGTGAATGACTTGTATTACGAAAAACAATCAGGTTTTCGTCCTTATCACAGTACACGCACTACACATCTGGATATAACAGACGACGTATACATGTGTCTTATTTAACATGCCACCAGGATGCAGATGACACAAAACTGTACATTTCATGTCCGCCAAATGAATTACTACCCATAATTTGAAAAATAAATAAAGACCTTGAAACAAATGGTCCCTAGTCGGTGTAGCAAAAAACGCCTTCAAATTTACACGAACAAAAGTTTTTACATGAAAATTGCAAAACCAAATACCATTAAAAAATCGCAGTGCATTCAGACGTAAAAATAAGCAATGAGGTTATCCCGAGGTTCTCTCAGCCAAGAACTCAGGCGAATCGAATTGGGCAAGGCAGATTGCAGACTTGGTGCAAACAGCGTACTAGCGGCTCAAATGCCTACGAAAATTATACATATATTACCTATAAACTTAAATCCTTAAAGTCTGGGATCTCTTGGTTCTATCCTCTTTCAGATATTTCTCGGATCTGTTTATAGGAATAGAAAAATCACTCAAAGATAAAATACTGAAGCTACAGAATGCATGTCTGCGATAAGGGAGCACATAACCAAATATTGACAATGTTCTGGTTGGCCGAATATGGACACTCGAAAACTGAGACTGTTTGCCAGGCAGACTGCAAACATTGAAAGGTCGAATCAATGAAAATGTCTTTATAATAAATTAGAACAACTTGTACCTGATCACGGACATTTCACACGTCACAAATACAATTTGAGAATACCGGTTCATGGCACGGCTATGTACAGAAAATCGTTTAGTATTCAGCAGCCACAATGTGTAATGACCAGCAGACCAACATACTGAAGTAGTATCCTAATAAGCCAAACTCAGGTCCACTGTAAGAGCACACGTCATTTTATTTACCTTTGGTAATTAAATTTTAAAAAGTGTTATGTTACAATAGTTTTAAAATATACGTACGCTCTAGTCACTATTAATGCGAACTGTACTAGTTAGGGCCTATTTGTTATCTCATAAATGTGATAAATTTTTTTATTATGCATAAGTATTGATGTGTAGTAATCACGGTCTATGAAGGTAGAGGTCTTGACACTGAGGAATAAAATGTGACTCCCTTCTTGTCGCCGAGCGCTAGTAGTAATTTGGTGGAAGATTTGACTTGTTTTTGTATTTGGCTTAGCTTATAATGTGAAGTTGTTACCGGAATTGCGAGTATTATATGGAAGAAAAAAATGGGAACGCAAATTTGTATTGGAACACATTTTTTTACAACAGTAAAATTTAGTTTTTAAATATTTTAAATGTAGATTCACATTGCAACGATTCTAAAATTTTGTAGGGCACAAAATATAGTTTTTGTTCGAATGTGTTCACTAAAATAATAATACACAATATATTTCTTCAGACTACCTTTATAAACAGTTCCACACATGCCAATGCATTTATGGACATGGAACATATATATTTCTCTTGCTGGAGAGCATACGCAGTGTCAAGACCTCTACCTCTTAGACCGCGGTAGTAATTGACGAACTTTTGCAAACCAGCCTTTGGCTGAAATGTACATGGATAAACAAATAAGAAAATAAATAAAATAGGTATTGCTTCTCAATGGCCAAAACTTTTTTAGACCAAGTATCAAAAATTATGTAAAATAAAATATTTTGTTTGCACAGATATCTCTACGAGTTAAAAAAAAGCAGGACTATTCACATTTTACCACCCAACAGCCAAATGTCACATAAAGTGTGCTTGTTAGCTTCCTGAAATGTTGATGTCATCGAGCGTAGTAGGCCTACACTGCAAAATTATTTGTAGTTACTAACTGCTGTGTGTGCATGGTTAGCACATGGCCCATTTCGTAACATTCGGGACGATTTCATAATCAGAGTTTCCTTTTAACAGTCATTTATTTCGCAACGGAGCATGTCCAAATAAATAAATCCAGTCATGCACTGCCATTGCACAGTTCTTTCAAAGATCATGCACGTTGACATGCTGGAAGATTGGCCATGGTAGGAACACTGCATGTATTACCTGGATAGTACGTTGGTGTGACTAGTTGTCTATGATATCAGGTGCGGGTAGACCACATTGAGGCTGCTCCTAGCTCCCAGCTCCTTCAAGGAAATAATGTTGATGTTGTTGTCCCAGTCCAGTGACTACACCGTAGCCCAGTGAACTTGGTACTATTGTTCTCCCGTACTCGACTGTCAGACACGGGTTAAAAGGAAAATATGGCCCACTGCTAACAATGGAACGTAAGTTGAAAAACTACATCTGTGTCGTAAAACGTCCCGAGCACATGTCGGTCCTTGAGGCATGATATAAAATAGATATGTTACGAATGAAGCTATTGCTAGACTAAATGGTCAGGCAGCAGGAAGTTGAAGCGAGCTGCATGTGCACGTCTGAACAGGTCGCTGGTCGAATAAAGACTAAGGAGATGCTGTGGCAGGAAGCGTAGGAGAACCTTGTTTCTCTCTAGGTTTGTAATTTATTGCTCATATATGCAAAACATATAAAAAAACTTTGTGAAAAATCAGCAAATAAACGACAATTATTTCAGTCCCTCTGCATCTGGGAATCTCTTCGAACATATTTAAGAGGTTTGCTGCTATTCATACCATTGTAGAGAAAATAAGTATGTTAAGCTTGCTAAAAGTAACAAACCTATGAAAACATAGTATTGAATATAATGAACATATAAAAGGCACATCCATTTGTTATGCATTGATTGAAGAATAAAGTTAAATCTAATTAACGTATAAAATTCACATAGACTATAATATTAATATTTGATTAAAAAATCTTTAAGACGACTCACTGCTCTTACACAACAGGTCGAAGGAATAAAGAGTTTTTTAGAAGGTGAAAAAGTTTGTTAAGCATTATGCCAGTCATGCATTGAATTCGTAAATTCTAATTTAACAAGAAAACTGTCTGAAAAAAGGTAGTTATGTGGCTGCAGTGACTTTAACTTTGGTGTGCTGTGCAGCGCCTAGCACCCGACACGTAGACTATAGCAACCACAAAAAATTTAAAAGTACACGAAACTTCTCGAGGAGCACTGCTTTGGAATTTTGGGTACGAAACTGTCAATGTTAAGTACATGGTAGACATTCACAGACAATGATTATAAGCTGTGGTGCTGTTGCCTTGTACTGAGCCTGGTTGATGTTAGGCAAGCGGGTGTACTAGTTATATAGCTGCTGTAACACATCAACTATACTGTGGAGTAAACATGCGTTCTGTGTGCACACCAATGTTTGCAATATGTAGTAGCAGGACAGTGGTGCTGTTGCCTTGTACTGAGCCTGGTTGATGTTAGGCTAGCGGGTGGACTAGTTATATTGCTGCTGTAACACATCAACTATACTGTGGAGTAAACATGCGTTCTGTGTGCACACCAATGTTTGCAATATGTAGTAGCAGGACAGTGGTGCTGTTGCCATGTACTGAGCCTGGTTGATGTTAGGCTAGCGGGTGTACTAGTTGTATGACTGCTGTAAC
>PNEQ01070842.1:0-24697 GCA_003012365.1 Medauroidea extradentata
CTAATTTATCCTCTAAAGTTCAACGTTTACGCTTCTGAGACATTTCACACAAAATAAGTCTCTCGATTACGACTGCTACACTATTACGTGAAGTGCATGAAAAGAAGAGTAAACAATGACAAAGCGCTAAAACACACGTCGCATGCGTGTGTGGTGGGAGGATCGAGTTACACGGCAGCTGCGCGCGTGCATGTGTGTGGGGGGTCGAGATAACGTGAGGCTACGCGCTACCTGCTTACAAGGGGTGTACAAATTGCACTTTCTTAGTTACGACTCGCTGCCGAAACATTCATTGAAGCTGCTTTGCAACTGTTTTCGCGCCCCTTTTTTTGCGCATTTTGTCCGTTATTCACTACTTATTATGTGTCCGCGTCCATTAATAAGAATGTCTGTTATTTGGAGAGTATTTCTCCATAAGGCTCCATGTTAATCTGCCGGTGATTGGAAAAATGTCCGTTTTTCGGAAGTGTCCGCTATTCGGAAGTGTCCGCTAAGGGAAGTTTCACTGTATGTATATATATATATATATATATATATATATATATATATATATATATAGAGAGAGAGAGAGAGCTGTAAATGTGTGAAGTGTTTAGTTTAAAAAAAAAAGAAAGGAGGCACTTATTATATTTATAATTAAGGTGTGTGGCTATAGCTACTCTGTTGTGTGTAAATAACTGACTATATATATGTGTGAAGTGCTCATTTATAATGATGGACTGAAAACTTAAGTGAGCAAAAACTGAACAAGAAACTATTTAAATGTTACCAAGAAAAGTTTTGTTGTGTGTAAAAAGATGTCATTATAATATAACGTTGGTAACACCAACTCAGCATAGGGAAGTTGATATAAGCAGGTTGGGGGAAGTGGAATCAGGTTGGTGGTAGACGGTAATCGGAAATGGAGATTGTAGTAAAACAAATACAGCTACAAAGGTGATTAATCTGTTTCATTTACAAACATCACAACATTGTCATGAGCTCTGCCGCAACGTCTTCCACCCATGTGCAGTCACTAATAGTGTTTATTTGAGAGTTTTGAGTCTAAGGCCGGTATTCCTAAATAAAAAGTTAGCGTCTACGTAAGCACTATTATCTCAGGCGCAAGAAAAGCAATGGCAGAGACCAAACTCGTTAAGCGTATCCTAGACGTGTTTGCGCCGTGTCCCGAGACGGTGTCAGTTAAGTCACGGCTTATTATTCGCCGGCCCTCGCGAGACTAGAAACAAATGAAGGCGATGATGAGCGCTGCTGATTTACCATGGCTATAACAAAAACACGTTAAACTTTGTACGTTTTAAACATATTATTTAGCATTTGAATTTGTTTACAAAATAATTACAATAACAAAGAGATAATAATCACGGATTATAACAGTCTCAATTAAAATATTCAATAACTTTTTCTTGTTAAAAGTTAAAACAGTAGGTACAGTAGCCACTCAATTGCAGTGCTTCCGTTCATATTTTAATTCTGATTATGACCTGAAATGTTATACCAGCATATTATTCGCACACGTGGAACTATAGTCAAAACATAATTCGCAATCACTGTTAAAATATAATACATTATTACGCTATAACTAAATACTAAAAACTAAGGTTTTGTCACGGTAACAGTGGCACATAAATTATGTCTCTCATCGCCTATATACGTAACACACTAAACCGACAATTTTTTTTCTCTTTTGTTATTGGCTATTACTTGATCACACTTCAAGCAATGGCTCTATCATTTCATTGAACACATCTTTCTAGCAAAGTGAAATTCATGCTTCAGTGGAAACTTCATTTCCATCCAGTAATTTAATTTTGAAACAGTCTCTAATAATCTGGGTGTCGACGATACGTAAAGCTCACTTACCTTACCTTTTGGTTTTGAAATACATGATATAAAAGGTGTTTTTGACAATTTTCGAAGGCTTCCGAATAACACAGATACAGCATGCGAGCTGCTTTAAAATATGTTGCCTGTCAACTGTCAACGTCTGAAATGTGCTTTTATTTTACAATATGTTGATAGTAAATATATCGCAGACGTTTAGTAGTTTCTAAAAAAACATATTTTTTTTGTAATGCAAAATGTTTACTACTTACGATTTTCTGCATGATTAGGGCAATGTGGACGAATTAGAATGCCCGTATTAATAATGTTTACACTGTGTTATTGTTATTTTACATGCATCAAAATGAAAAGCAAAGATGCATAAGAACATTTTAATTGAGTATAACTTGTTATTATGATCATTAAAAATTATCCCGGAAAATTAATTATTTAATTCTGTCATTATAATGTCTAAAAAACACAAAATAAGATATGTGCATCTGAACGTGACAAAAAATTTTTTATTGTTCTAGACACAATACTTCTTATTTTAAGGTAAGCACAAAAAAAGTAAAAAATTTCTCCCAGAACGTAAAACATTAAAAAAATTATTTTTATGTATGTTTTGTATGTTATTTACAGCAAAAACCAATTACTTTGTACTCTTTACAAATAGTTGATTATAACATCGTAACAATCGAAAATTATGTTATTTTAATGTGAAGAAACAATATTTCCTAAAATTAAAGTAATCATACTAATACTAATAATATTCTGTGTAATATTAAAAAAGTAAAAAAAAAAAAATTTGGACCAGCCAGGATTCGAACCCGAAAAATTATTTTCTGGCATATCGGGCACCTTGCCACCTGACCTAACTGCGCTGATGTCGTTACAGTTCAAACTTTTTTTTACTAGAGCCTGCATTTAGCAAACTGTTTACAAAATCATAATTTTCTTGTTTATTAACAATTTTAAGTTTTTGAAAAGCTTGTAGCTTACCACTTAACATTCTCGCCATCGTTAAGTTTTATTTTATGTACAACTTTCTTGTATTTGTTGACTCTCGTTTCGTTAAATACGATTTTCGACACGCAAGCGATAATGTACGGTGTACCGGTTCAGACAGGAATAGTGTGCTACCATCTCCGGATCCAGAAAAGCAAGGATCGAGTCCAAACGCGTGCCCGTATTCTTAAACATCCTGATGGTATCGGATAAGTCACGGATTATTATTTGCCGTCCCATGTGCGGTTATAAACAAATGAAGGCGACACTGGACAGTGCTTTTTTATAGAACAAGTAGCAGTGACTGTCAACAGCTATTTAACAAAAATACGTTAATTTTTTACAATTAAAACATAACGTATTGCATTTTAAATTACTTCAAACTAGAAGAAACCATAAATAAAGTAATATAGATTGTAATGTATGCAATATATCTTTCGAAATTTAAATATTAAAAATAAAATTATAATCTCTTGTGCAAAGTAAAAAAAGAAGTAAATATTTATTTTTGTAAATTGGTATTTACGTGGACGTCATTTGTGTGTTCGAGACCTGCAAATGCAGAAACTGTAAGTTAGAGAAAGCACGCACATCACTCATTACCCTAGCCTCCAGGCACAAGTAACTAATTGGCGTTCTGTCTTCTCACAGAAACTCACCTCTATGAGATATAACTGTAATTTTGACGACAAAGGCGAGTTGTATACATCTGCACTCTATAGAAGATTTCAATGCTCAAAAAGCACCCCTAAAACACCCATTTTTGCCATCTTGGCCGCTTTAATATGATTTAATGATTACTGTTGAACCATAAATTGGTATACACAAGTATAGTAATCTTTGAATAATATTCCTAAGAAGACATCATTCATGTGCGTTGAGCAGTTTTCAAATAATATGGTAACTGCCGAATCTCGGCGCACCTCTCGGAGACCTCGGAAAACGGCTACCATAATGACGTGCACACGTATGCAGGACCTCAAAGGCTTTTCTTCTTTTTCTTTAAGTCTACTTTCCATTGTCCGATTGTGTTTCTCAATTTCTCCTCCATATTAAATATCGTACATACGGAGCTAATGTAATCAAACTTGATAAAAATATAGAACAGTAGACAAAGTTAATTAGTCTTATATGTAGTAATTAGTTAATGTTTTCATAATGGCGGTCATTTAAAATGTTTTTTTTTCATGAGATAAACAAAACTAATTTTTTGAAGAGAGACGTTGGCCAATCAAACTGCTGGCAATGTATCTAAGTGTTCTTGATCATATGAGTTATCTACACTAACCGTGCATCTGGAAATCACCAAACTCCGTACATATGTTTGATATATCATTTTCAGTTTTTAACACAGAATGATTCAGTAAAGTTTTTATTAGTACTGTATGGAGAAAATTATGATAAGAAAAGGTGAAAATGTTATTTCAATGTTTACGTGAAATGGGTAATAGTTTAAAATTGACTTAATAATTTTTCTTCTTTTGATAAAATAGGCTATTTGTTCTTTGTTTCAGCACTTGTTATTTTGCTTTACATTTTAAGATATTACATTTTGTAGTTATTTTCTGGTTAATATTACCACTATAATTCACTTTGCAGAAAAATTTGAGGACACATTTTCGACTTATATTTCATAACCTATAGCATCATTAAAATCAGTGGCGGTGCGTAAGGCCGTGCTCTCGTGCTGTAGCACTGAGTAAACTTTTACAAAGTTATTGTCTACTTAATTTTATTAAATTTCAGGTAATGTGACACAATTTATACTTCTAACCTTCCTTTATAAGAGATCGACTGCTTTGCGCTAAGTTTTATAAGCGGACAGAATTTTCTCAAGTAATTTCGCTCGTGTAACCCACCCTTTTCTATGGTGTAAACCTGGCTCGGTGCTCCCATGGACTAGCGCACGGTTGTCACTCCCCTTTCCTACCCCCTGTCCTAGCCAAAGGCATAGAGAGATGCGGGAACCTCGCCTTTATCAACACCTGCTCCGTGCAATGAGCAGAGTAGCCCTGCTATCTACTGCGCAAGCGCGCGAGAGTTACGTCAGCGGGTTGACAATGATGGCTGCTCCTCTTGCGCACGTGTTTGTACATTGCAGACTTGTAAACAAAGTAATTTTCGGTGTCGCATGGACGTGTAGCTGACTTAGAATAACTTTTATGAATAGTACGTTACTATGTATTATTATTGTAAGTTGTGGGCGTCAGTGACGTGATACTGTGCATAAATAACGAACTGGCGCAGAATCTATGTTATTAGTCTTTGGCGCTTTATGATGGGATAATTTGGTAAGTAGAATTTTACAATATTGATTCATTTTTGTAAAAACTCTGTGTTGCTTGACGGTAAGTGGAAAATTATTTTAAGGTTTGTGTCCGTGGTTTATTAGTGCCAAGTTTGTTTTCCGAATGTGACGTGATATGAACTGCACACATTTATTTACGTGTTTCGTAATTGTAATCATAAATATTGCAGGCCTAAGGCCTAGCTGATAATAAAATGAGCTGCGCAGTGTATGTGTTGATTTTTGAATGGACAAGCACATGAAACGTCTAGTTTTCATAATTGAAGGAGTTATTTACTTATAGTTTTCAAAATTGTTATTTAATAGTATCAAAATGATATGCCGATACGGGGCTGAAGATATGCGTAGGCCTACTTCGTGTGTGTTATAAAATTGAGTCTGCATTTAGACACGCCGAACTCTAATGTAGTCTTAAGACATCTCACATGCGATATTATTGGCATTTGATGTACGAGTCGGGTTCACATTAACCGTGAGGAAACACAGAGGGAACGCAGTAAGAACAAATGTACAGAAACTGAGATTGTAGGATATTAACTTGCCGTTAGTGGTATTCATTGCTTGTGTATTTAACGAGTACCTACACATTGTAGATAACATCTTTAAGTAAGTTGAAAGTTTTTTACAACACACTTTATTGGCTACATTACTGCTTACCATGAAACACAATGCAATTTCTTAATACGTGTACAGCAAAAGTTCTATACCTTTGAGTTAAAAATATGATTATTAGCAGGGAAAGAAAGTATAGTGATTTGGCGGGGGAGGGTGTGAAGGACATTATATTCAGAGCACTGAGCTCAAAACATTGACCGGCCGCCACTGATTAAAATAAAGAAATTATCCCGCCTAACTAACAAAGAAATTGTGTACTAAATGTAATTTGACGATTCAACATTTATAATGCTGAACATACTCTATTTCCCAAGATTTCATGTCATGAATTTATTTATTTTCTCCTATAAGAAAATGTAAAATTAAAAAATTTTTCAGACTTTGGTTTAATTAGTTCCAATTGTTGTACGTTGACTATGTTAGAAGATAGGATCACATGAAGAAACAAAGAAATTTTCTAATGTTCACATCTACATGATTGTGAAATTTGTTGGTTTATTTGCAGAAAATTAAGGAAAGAAGTCTTAATAATTAAGCTTGTACTTTCTCAATATATGCACATAACATTCACAGATTAGTGTACAAGTATGTTTATTTTAAAAATAAAACTGCAATTTTTAAATGTGATCACTTACCTTAAGATTTCCCTTACAAAATACCGAAAAAATTATTAAGTTAAGAGCAGCATTGGCACGCTTATTATTTATTTTGTAGGTGAATATATTGTGAACACATTTAATTATTTTTGAAACTTTTATTATAATGACGTACCACAGATTAAATATGAGTTATTTAGGAAAAAAATATAAAAGACATTAATTTTATTTAACTTGAAAAATTTTATTTAACTTGAAAAATTTTATTTAATGAATTAATTTTAAAAATATTGGAATGTTTCTAAATAAAAACATAGTCAGAACTTCTTAATGTTAGTTGAACATATTGTATCTTACAAAAATGTGTTTAAATCAACAGTATATAACAGTTTGTAACAATTGTAATTGCATATTTTCTAAGCAGGCCGGTTTACAAACGGTGCCTATTGATTGTACGTCAATTATTCATTCGATTTGTAAGCATTTAAAGAACAAAGAAAGTGAAGTCATTCAATTCCGTACACTAGACGTGGTACTCCTACTTGTTGACTACAATTTACAGGGGCAAAAAATTTCTACTCATCAATGGTTAATTATACATTTATCTTATTTCTATATTTTTGAGTCAGTTTAATGCTTAGAAACTATATTTATGGAAATAAACATTAAATTCATTTTTAACTTGTTGTGATAACATAATATACAAAAAAGTAAAAAAAAAATTGAAGTGACCGGGATTTGAACCCAAATAAAATTATTACCAGGCTGACACCTTAGCATCTGAGCTATTCAATAACTTTTTTAACAATATCCAAAAAAAATATACGTGTACGACAATGCTTTTAAAACCACAAATTTGTTGTTTTTAGATTATTTGGGCTTTAAAATGATAGTGGGTTATTATTTAGTATTCATGCTGCCACAAAGTTTCATTTTCTGTACGATTCGAATGTTTTTATTTTCTCTTTTATTATTAAAAATGATATTCGTCCAGCAAGCTGTAAAAATTCGTTGTAACATGTGTAGGCGTCTGTAGGGCTAAGTGTACTGTGCATGCGTAATTATATTAGGAGAAGGAAAAATCACAGATTAGTCCTGAATAAGCAATATCCCGAACCTAAACCCTTATACAAACGTTTAGGAATACCGATAAGGCCTAGGCAAGACATATGCTGCACCTAAACCCTTATACAAATGTTTAGGAATACCGGCCATAGTGTTTTGCATTAATGTACTTATATTAGTAATGTGCATATTTGAGATCCAAAAATAGAAAAGGTGATCATTTATTGCGCACCATACTATATTACCTACTGGAATTATCTAAAAAATCATCTATCTAACAATTTGGGGACAGGGAGAAGTCTGCAGATGTTAGCCGAGCAAGCATGTTTTCTAGGGATGGGTTGAAACCGAGTGCGGGTTCTCGGTTCCACCAGTTCCTAACCTTTAGAACCGGTACCAAGAACCAGCATTAAAAGGCAAAATTGGTACCGGTTCTTTCAAGTCTTCAAACAAAACCTTACAAGCTCATTTAGAAAAATAATAATTAATGCAATATATTCGTTAGAATGTGGAAAAAAACAAGCAAATCAAATGTCTAGCAAAATAATTTTTACATAATGACGTATTTCTTCCTTACCAACAGCAATAAAACAATAGAAACCAAAGATGTTAGAAGGGTCGATAGAAACAATAAACAAGTACTAGTTCCAAAGATGTGATCGCGGTGCGAGTCATGTAGTGCTGTGCTAACAATCTCTGTGCCGAAGATAGACACTAGCGCTAATGTCAATAAAAAAGTTGGTTGAATAATATTACTGCGGTATTCACAAGCTGCAAAATTTTGCTTGGGTTACGGTTTCAATTACATAAAAGTAAAAGCAGCCTATGAGGGAAAAGTTTTTGTTTAAAATATCCTTGTTGATTGACTGGTACTTAGTTGTAAATTACTTTCTTCCAAGCGTTATTTGTGGTAACGTTATTACTGCTTTATAAAAACTTCAAGATGGCGCTCATGCAATAGTTATGGAAAAGAAGATCGATAGTTGGTATGACTCACGCAAAATGGTAAAACAATGCATAACACGCACTTTATTCATGATTCCAAGGCCAAATGAAAATGAAAACTTGTTTATATAGCACTGCGGTGATAAATTTTGATATGATAATGAAGAAGTGCAAAATATGTGAGTGTAGCTGCAGTACATAGTGTATTTTTCTTTTCCCATAGTAATAATTCACAACAATTGTTGTGAATATGGTAAGCTAACCAAAAACAAAAAGAGTTTATATAAGCTCTGTAGTATATTGGAAGTGGAACCGAGAATCGAGAACCAGGGACCGACTTTTAATAATCAAATCGAGAACTGGAACCAGTAAAAAATTGGAACCGACCAGTACCTAATGTTTTCTTCTATCATTTCCTCGTGACTACTGTTTTTTTGTACACGTGATTATGATATATTTGGCTACAACTTTAATTAAATTTCAGGGATTTTTAAATTTTCACCACAAATTGAAATTTTTTTGACAGTTCCTAAGAATGGCCTTAAAAATGGCCCCCATGTAAATTAGAGGTTCTAATGTATTAATTAAAATTTACAGCACTTCCAAGTAATAATTATAAGATGACAGATGACTACATCAATGCATACATTTTTATTTTATATTTTGACTTGATGTCAGAAAATGTTTTTACAATGTATGTGCGACTGTGCCAATGTTCTTATATGGTTATATGGTGGACATCCAAATTACATCTTGCACTGAATTTAAATAACTTTTCATTATTAACTCATCTTGCTTTAGGTTCGAATTCATGCACACCAAAGTTACAAATAAGCTATGAATTTCAAACCGATCTTTGCTTGCTAAGAAGTATATTGCAATAAAGTTTTCTGAGCTAATGTGATGTTTTTGAACATCTGTCGTTACACTTACTTTTAATTGTCTGCATAATAAATTACTATTTATATATCTGAGTGAACTTTTGGTCTTGTGAGAACATACATCCAACTGCAAGAAGAAGATCATCACCAGGAATTGTGAACGTCTTAAGAGTTCATAGAATTTTGCAGCACTTGCTAAATTACATCACACACTGTTTTTAAACAGTTTAATTAAAACTTGATTTGAATGAAAAACTACATTGGTATAAAAATTACATTTTAAATCACAAAATAATTCATTAAACCAGCAAAACAAGGCGAATCTCATCTTTTCTGGTCTTTAATACACCAAGCTTTTAAAATTTACTGATATAAATATATCCATAAATGTATGTGGAAAATGTTATCTTAAAAAATCATTATCACTGCTGTAGTATTACTGTAAAATTTATAATGCTAACATTTCCTATTGTAGAATACAATGTTGATGGACAAGATAAGTTCTCATTTATTTTTTTTTTTTAAGAAACAGAACTGTACCTACAAAATATAATATTTACAATGAAGATCCTGCCAACACTCATTACCTACTTTAATTACAGTGAAAATTAACATTTTCAGTAATTCATTAGAGGACTGTAAACACCTACTAGTACACCTTAAACATCAACACAGTCATCCACTACAGTACTGTAAACAATTACAGTAGAACTTCAATTGAACGATACTGACACTAAAGATAACCACAATCTAATGACATCATTCTCATGATTCATCAAAAAATACACCTTTTAACTAATAACAACTAAGAAAATCATGCAAAATGCAAAAAGTAAAAATGTATGGTTGTTCAAAAATATTCCTTAGTATGCAACAATAATATACCATAGTAAAAGTTACAAAAAAATTAATGAAAAAACTGCACTTAAAGCCAGCATTTGCTGAGTTAGGTCGAGCACATCTATAAGCTAAGTTGCACGCGCAACCTAAACATATGTGATAAATATGCTGCACTCACTTCTTCCTTCTCCCTAGCACTCAGCAACCAACAATGAAAATTTCCCCCAAAAATGTGAAGGAAATTGTGAAAAAATGTACGAAAGTACGTTTGCAGGACCACTGGGATAGAATATTTTACAAAACTTGCGTGTCTACGCATATAAATTAATACCAAGATAACTGTGATACATTAGACTAAAAAATTTTGCAATAATATTATGCATGGAAAAATGCAATAATACTGAACAATACATATTCACGAAATCACAACAATAAAATAATAATAAGAAAATAACATTAAAATATAGTCTCCAGAGTCCACAGCAATACAATAATGCCAAGAAAGTTGTGATAAAATTATGCTGAGAGAATTGTGGCAAACAATGTTTAAAATAACATTCCCACAACCACAATAATATTACAACTAAAAAAAAATAATTAAAATTAAAACTAATAATAAATATGCTTATTAGCAATAAATTAAGGTTAAGAAAATCATAATAAATTTATACACACAAAATTAAATAAAAATTGATTAAACTATATCCATGAGATGACTTACATAACATAAATAAAAGCTAATAATAATAATAATAATAATAGTAATAATAATCAGTGGCGATGCGTGACCTAATTTGAAAGGCAAGCTACTAATCATATTTGCGACTACCAGGATTTTAGCGTTTAAAAAGGGAAAGAAAATGGGGGTGGGGGAGGCTTAAAACTCGAAATATTGTAACGGAATACCGAAAACCCCATTAAATATTACACATAGAGAAAGAGAGAACTAATAATACCGACTAAAAAGCATATTCAGCGTCAGTAAGCTTGGCAGCCAGTTTAGCAACCTACTGATGTAACGGAAATCGTACCGTAATGGCTTGTATGGTGGCTGTTATGGTATCACGTGTCGCGTCAAAGATTCTTTATCAGGATGCGTGAAGGCAATATGACAATATGTCGGGATACCTGATATCTTAAGATAAAATCACGGAGCCAGCCAGGGAGTCGGCCAGATTGTCATGTTAATATCTAAGAATGTCGCGTTGCCGTTAGGAAATAACGGCTGGTGATGTGGCCGATCTTGAGGCATGAACATTATTATAATCATCACTCTCATAAAGCCTTCGTTTAATATCCTGTCATCAACACTGTTGAACAATGTTTGTATTATTACAAAGAAAAGCTTTGGAATCCAAGTTGCCAATAAAGCCTTGGTAATACTAACTCTGCAAAATTGCATATTTTCAAAGTTAGGTGTAGTATAAGTAAAGGTACAATTGATATAACATAAAATATAGCACACGCACAGTTTCCAAATGCCACACGCTACAATGCGCGCACAGAAAAAACAGCACAAGATCGGCGCACAGAAAGTTTGGTAAAAAGTCAAATTATTATGTGGCCTGTTCGTGTGCGCCGCCAATCAAAATGAGGATACTGCCGAGTTCATGTGGAGCTTGGTTATCGATTAGTTTGGAATGAAGCTGACTACAGTTGTATAAGGTTTCTACCCACGTGTTTAGTTTATGTAAACGAGCGTGGCGTTTTGTGAACTTTACGAATTATTATTTGGGAGATCGGGCATCACGCTTTTCATTGATTACAAAAACAAATGTACAATGTAAACAATTATATTTACTATTGCTGCAAACACACAAACAAATAATATACCATACATCATTTCCATCACACTTTGTGAAGACATCCCGAACATCTGTCTGTGTGCGGCGATAAATGTAGCTTACGAGATTTATATGTACACGTTTGATGTGTGCCTGTGCCTGTGCTACATCAATTGTAGCGTAGCCTTTAGGCTTCCTTCGGCAACTGGGTTTCCAAAATGTTTCATTGTAAAAGTAGCCTACATAAAAATTACTGTCAACAATCGATCTCACAAGGATAGTTTAGATATGTTTATGAGAACAAAGCACAAAACACCATTAACTTATAGAAATTAATTCTGCAATATTTATAAAAAATTCTAATAAAGATAAATTTTAAATAAATAAATTTTAAATACATGTTAAATTACGCAAATTTCGGGTGTCGGCTTACATTCTCTGATGTGGTTACATCGTTGCTGTAAAGTAAAAACACTGCTGGAGAAGGTTTAGTACGTAATCCACGTACACAACACTTGCGTTCACGTGATTCCGTTTCATTAATGGTTTTTAGTCTCGTAAGACTACTTTTAATCCCTAGTTTAGAAAGCGCAGCTAATAATGGTACATTTCAACGCACAGTAACCAAATTAAATCATAAACGATAATATTTACTTGGCAACATTACTGTGCAGCGCGGGAACTTGCCAATATATTCAATTCGTGTAGCTTGTAAAAATCAACTGCCGGTGACCAGTGTTGCCAACTGAAGTTTAAAGAAAGCCACTAATGGCACTAGAATAATCACCGGAGACCTATCTTATCAATAGAAAATAAAATTTTCAATTTACTAGTATCAGTTTAAACTGTCTTCGCCTCCCTGTTTAATCAACATATAAGTTACAAAACTTGACCGGTGGCGGTAGTAGATTATCTGAAATCGCAGTAATTGGTAACAAAACCACTAAAGTGGCAATTCTGCTAGGTTCGGCAATATTCGGAACACTTCGGCGAGAAAGCACTGCAATCGTAGCTTCTAACACAGCGTTATGTAGACAATCCCCTCCCGTGTTCCTTCCGCCCGGCCACCCCTCCAACCCCTTCATTCACCCGAATACTATCGCTGCAACTCTATATCCTCTAGAAGCGATATTGCAAGCACTTTTCAACAGCTTGCTTTGGTTGTTTACGAGTTCTTATCTTCCAATTGACAGTGTTGTAATCCGAGCGGAAATCGTAAAAGATACCCCTATCTGCAGGAGTCATAGTTAGCTTCTAGTAGAGGCAAGGTTGCAAGTAAATATTTATTATAATCAGAGAATTGTCAGGAAGATGTCTGGGCAAGCACTGCTTGCCTTGCTTACCCTGACGAGATGCCACTGATAATAATAATAATATATCATAAGAATACCCTCGCAAGACGATAGCGATAAAGTAACACCAAGAATATTGTGACGATAATATTAAAAATACAGCAATGTTAAGTAATAAAAATGTTCACAAGACCACAGCTGTAAAATAAAGCACAGATAAATGCAATAAAATTTATTTAAAAATGAGACAGTAACTCGCAAGTCTACAACATACACCATGCTCATCAATGCTAGTTAAAAATACATGGCACTCGAGTTTTTGTATTACTTTTGATGAGACATATACAGTAAGTGATAATAACTGTATTAAAAAAAATCTACGTACTAATTATATATATTTCAACGATGCTCGGTAAGTAGAGGATAAATCACTGAACTCTGTCGCTAACGAAATTGGTATAGGGTGCTGCACAGAAGCGCATTCTGGCGGATCTACAGAACAGTAGCTCTTTCTTAGTTTCCATGCTGTCCACCTCCATGTTGTGTACCTAGATACCTGTTTACCCACCTGGTCATGTAGGGACGAAATAGGGAGGATCAAGGTGTCTGCACTAGCAAGCCGCACTCGAGTATTTCAATATCCGTTTGCCAAGCCTGCGTTTCACAGGGAATTACTTCGGGCACGAAAAGTTGTTATTTACATGTATAGGAAATTATTTCAGACTTAAAATTTATACATTTGTTTTATTTTAACTTAATTGATGCAATTCTGTCAGTAAAACTTTGCTCCACAAATGACTAAAATTTTATGAACAAGAAAACTGTACATACTGTATATACTCGTGTATAGTGCGCCCCCGTGTATAATGCGCTCCACGATTTTTGCAACAAGTTCCCGGGGAAAAAAATTATGTGCCTTGCTAGAATGTAAAAAATCATGGGAGTAAAAAATTGTGAAGCAGTGCGAGGGAGGCTATGATGGATTCGCTTGTTGGGAGGAGGGAAGGAACCGTGGCTAACAAAGAAAAGAGAGAGGAAAGATGACTCACTGTGGCTAGAGTGTGATGGGCTAAGAGAATGAGGGAGAACGAGGGTAGGGAGGTGGCGAGATTACCGGGGTGGCTTGTCCTGTCCGCAGCTGTCTACAGATATCCTGCTAAGGTCGTCAGCAACCAGCTCACGTGTGCCTGGACAACACTTCCCCTTACCCTTTATCCCTCTTCCTGTGCTGTGTCCTGCCCGCTGCTTCCAGCATGTCTCTCCCCCCCCCCCCCCCCGGCCAACCGCCAAAACGAGATAACGTGCCATGACAGCAGAGCAAGCTTGCCTTTTTTATTTACTGTCCAACTCGCGCTGAGAAGAAATAAAGGCTCAGGAATGCGGCAGGGGGTGGCTACAAGCAGAGGACTGTAGGGCCCCAACCACCACCCTGACTTGCTTCCCCTCTCCCGGGGAAAAACAGTGTCGTCCTTTTCTATTCCTTTCCTTCCTTTCCTTGGAAAGATGGTTATCACGAGACGAGACGTCAAAATTAACTTCTCATATTGCTTCCGCCCACCCACGAACTTTCCTGCCATGGCAAACAAAAAAAAATAGCGTTTTAGCAGCAACAGTTACAACAGAAAAGAGGTGTGGAGGGGGTAGAGAAAAAAAAAGGAAGTGTAGTAATGATGAGACCAGGTGGTGAGAAACATTCTCTCTCTCTGCCTCCCACGCTTGACACCCGCCAGTTTACAACTCAGTCTTCTCTCCCACACCCTTTTCTTTCTCGTGACGGTTTTTTTTTATTTTTCGTCTATAGTACACACCCCTGAATTTTTATCAGTTAATTTGTTTGGAATAAAAGTGTGCATTATACACGAGTAAATACAGTATAGTCTTATAGTATAATTTAATCAGAAAATGTCTGCTTATAGTATATATAATCACTTTTTATTTCAAACTTACAGTATTTGTTATCAAACAAATGGTAGTAAAACACAAACCCTAATTAAAATACACACTTTAGAAAAAATTATTTCAGTTTTAAGGAGTTGCCAAAATTTATTGTTTCGATCCAACGACAACAGCAATCTATCGACACAATTCTCAGGACTTGTGGATTGTAGTTAGATTGAGGTTCTACTGTAATAATACACATTCAACATAAAAATTTTGCAGAGCAAAAACGAACTAATTTAACCCCTTCAAATAATTGTCAGAGATATCTTGGGTTGTAAATCAGCAGAAAAATAAATAAAACATAAAATTTAAACTCTTTTTTTAATATTTTGAGATGACAATCTTAGTTGCCTAAAAACACATATTTATTGTATCATGTGTTTAAAAACTTAGAATATTTAAAAAAAAATAAATACAAAAAAACCTGACACTGAAGGAGTTAATTCCCTAAAAAGTGTACGAAAGATGCACACACCACAATGATAATTAATGGTTATTTTACTACATACCCAAGCAACTTGCATGAAAACAAGAATAGTGATAAGAAGAAATCATTTATTTGACTTGGCTTTATGATCACAACTTTCAAATTTGAAAGAAAATGTGGAATGAAAATAAATCCAAATATAAATTACATATGACTTTTTGCTGGAACATTCTCTGGTTATTGAAAAAAATTACATGAGGAGGAAGATAATAAGTCACTTATTTAGTCCGTATCCTTCTTTACCATTTCAAACAAATAACATAAGGACAAGGTGTTCTTTTATCCTCAATTCAAATTTCAAAATTGTAATGTTTCTTTACATGTTTCTGAATATGGCTGTATAAAAGACTTCACACATTAATAACAAGACTGATCTTACAACTTTAAAACCATCCTAGCAAATACAGAGAGTAACAAATGGTTGTCAATCCTGAACTGACCAATATTCACATCTTATTGTATTTCCGCGATTATGAGCCACCTACAATTACAACACGCACAACAAATTTTAAAACATTTTGGAGAAAAAAATTATTTTTTCATCATTTTATTAGTCTCGTATGTTTTTTGTTTAAAATTTTGGTGTTACAAAACACAATTCTGAACAAAAATTCCAACTGACAGAATTTCCACATGCAAAAATCTTTCACGCAGACCTAGGGCTATACCGGTTGCTGCTACAATACAGTATGTGGTTTGTCATGGACTGTGCTGAAAGAGAACAGATATGGCTGGCTAGCTGGCTCTTGTGGTGTGAGCGACCAGGGCCGTCTGCCACCAGAATACACAGCTGCCCAGAATCAGCCAATCTGCAAGACTGTTACGGATATACTGCACAAACACAGTTGACGTAGTCAGTCCGAGTACAGGAGTCAGCAAAGTTACACTATTGCATGCACTAATGTTTTCTATACACAAATTATGTGGTACACTAAACCAGTTTTTATATTTTAAGCAGATTAGGTATGTTGTGCAAGTCAGTATTTTTAGTGTTGTAGTATTGGAACAATCATCTCTTTTTTTTATGTTTATGGAGCAAGTGTATTTTTTCCTTGAATGTAGGCCCGCATCAAGATCTTTTAGACTTAAAGTTTGGTACAAAACGTGTTGCTTACAATCATGGAAATACAGAACCTTTCAACACTTCATGCTAAACTTACTGGGATTAATGCATATCTGGTAAATTTAAGTTCTGAATCAGTCTCATTTTTACTGTGTTGAATAACATACATTTCCAAACAGATGTTTAAGAAAATAAAAATTACATACAGTACACACAGCTAGTAAATAATACACATATATCTACTTTCAACAGACATTAAAATGAACTAATTACAGCAAATTTTGGAGGCTCATTTAATGAGATTCATCAATAACTCGCAGGCATAATCACAACTTAAGACACTGTCTGAAACTCCTTAAATGTATTGTGTTTTTAATATAGTGTAGATTTCTTTTAAGAAAAAAAACTCTCTACTACACAACATCAAAACTAAACGTTTTTACACAATAAAACACACCAATTTTAGAACAGTATTTTCTAGAAATACTCATGAGGTGTTAATTGTTGAAAAATAGTCACAGGCATGGGTTTCTCAATTTGGTGTTCCCATTCACAGCTATACGTCAAGAAGTTGTTGAAGTACAAGCCCATAATTTAGACATAATGCAGACACACATACAAAATACTGAAATTAAATCTATATATTTAAATCAGTCACTTTGATAAATGCACATCAAGGGTAATTAAATCACTACAAATTAGAAAAATTATTACACTACACATACACATAAACTCTATGAAAAACTAGTCATATTTAAATTATTACTCATAGGAATGCAGCATATTATTACTCTGAACACTGGTAACAAATTTTTATAAAAATTTATGGCAGGGAAAGTACATGACAAATTTTTTGAATTACAATTGGCACTAAGGCAGTCACAGTCTACTCAGGTAGCCACAATTTAAGCACTGTACATTTATGGTTTGTTTATAGCAAAAATCTCATTTTTAGGCATGATAATATTCAATTTTGACCATATTAAAACTGAAACAACTATAATTGTTCTATGGCTCTATTCTTATTTCCACTCTGGTGATACAGCAGAGCATCTTACATTCATAATTATGTTACCTAAAATGGCTATCATTCATAAGTAATATATGAAGTGGTAAATAAATAGTTTAACTGACGTTTTGAGCTGTTAATGAGGCTGAGATCCACATTTCTGAGCAGGTGGTAGTATACTGTGTGAACACTAGACAGACCTGTTTTTCGCAATGGGTAAAATCACAAAAATTGTCATCTGTGTTTGAAATCATGAATAATTTTTGTATGAAACCACGAAAGAAACCATTTTTTACATGCATCCTAGATAAATGTCTTAAGTTAGAGAAATCAACTGTATGTCGACAATCAGTTTTCGTTAATGGATGAAAGTTTCAAGGTAAACTCACTCAGTAAGCTCAGGTAGAGAACAATTTCAATTCAAGTCGGTGGAAAATTGTTTTCAGTGAACTTTTCTTATGTCCAAAAACTTAATAGATTTAATTGACTGTATTCATAGATCACAACCTGGCTAATCACGGGTGACAAAAAATTTGATCACGTGAACATACATTAAAACCTAACTAAATCTAGCATGTTACCTTATGGCATTTGCTTAGGTAAAATTAAGCCTCCTGTTAAGTTTTTCTTGTATTACAGGCTACCCTTTTATTTATGTTTTTATTACATTGTGATTAAATATATATGCTAGTGTGACTTGTTTGTCAACTGTCAGTAAATATTAATGTCATTTCTCGTCGTGGTTCAATATTTGGTATTTATCAGAAGTAAACTTATTTACTCAAAACTGCCATGTGTCAGAAATTTTTTCTTTATATCTTTAGTTACCCCACATGTCTCCCTCCCATCTTACAGCATTACAGATTTTAATATAGCAGCAAGCATGAAAACAGTTGTGTGATATTTAATGTGAAAGAATGTAAGTCTCAATAAATGAGATCTAAGAGAAAGTTTTTCAATCATCATGATTATATTTTATAACAAGAAAGGAATGACAAAATTATCATGTTATATCAGTCATAAAAACTGCGAAACTAACTAGGGCTAAGAGGCAGAAGAAAAATTATAGACTGAAATAATTTAGTTAATAACCCCCTGCTTATAGTTTAAGCAAATTTTGTGAAAACATAGAGTTTTATTTGGGTAACTATGACAATTTGTAGAGTTTATATTTAAAATGATGTTCAAACATCAGTGTACCAATTATATATAACAGTTTAAAAAGTATTTCTGTATTTGGCAATCTTGACAACCAAGAATGGTAATATATTTTTGTTATTTAAAAATTTATATTATCGGAAATAGTCCAGGTCCTGAACATTTCACATATAAATTGCTCTCCATTTTATCTCTTCTAAAAATAACCAACACAAATTAAATTCGTAAGTTTGGATTTATAAATAGAATACTCTAATTTTTCAAGGGAAATAACAGCTACATTTATGTACGGGCGATTCTTTCTAAATCAGGGCTGTACTAAATAATTTAGAGAGTATTTAAACATTTTAAAGTACACTAATCAGTACAATTGTTACTTTGAACACAGATAAGAGGCAGCTTTTAATTTCAAACAGAAAACACTTCTCGTACTCGCATAACACGAGTAATGTGTTCTGTGAAATGCTCGAGCTATGTGAATCCGTGTTATGCAAGTACCAACTATCCCCATGGGAAAAATTTAAGTTTACATAGTTGTTTTGAGAATACCCACAAGACAAGCACTTTTCCTACAAATGAATGGTGTATATACATATCAATTCTGTCAAACACGCAAAGAAAGAAAATGGAAGTTACGTTTTATTTATACAAAACCTTAAACACCTGAGAACAAAAAAGCACAACTTAACTACTTGTGTTTGCAAACACACTGCTGTATGTCCTATTATTTTCTCCCTAAAAATTCTACAATGTGTAGAAAACTAAACAACCCTGTATAAAAAAACAAATGAAATAGTGGAACACCTGTACATAGAGTTCAAAAACATTTACAAAACAGAAACAAAACAGTGCACGTAAGCCTGTCACTGCTGATGTGCATGCAACTAAATTAGTTCTTCCACCAAGAGCATGTTATCAAGGCGCTTGCTCTCCTGCACAGCGGGTGTTGTGTCAACATCCTCAAGAGAGGGGTGGGGTAGCTGGCATGTCAGCCATCTTCTTCGCTTGCCATGTCTGCCGCCACAACTGAGTTCACAAAGGCCTGCTGCATTAAGTGATAAATAGGCGGAAAAACTTTCTAGCCGCGTTTGATTTTAGCACTCTTTTTTCTTGTCATACATGTCTCTGAATACGTAACACATCGTTCCAATTAAATTTTTGAAAGTGGAACTAATTTTTTTTCATTGGGATCTTAAAATCACGTATGCTTCGGTTATTTTGCTAAAAAAATATCGTCAGTTTTTTGCTGTCAGTTCTCATTCGGGTTTAGTGGCAGTATCATCACCAATTTCCATCTCTGTACGTCTCATTTCAACATGTTCAACAAGTTCTTCTGCAGTGAGTTTCACATCATGTAAAGTTATCAGTTTGTTGACATCTTTTGCGCCAAGCACCTAAAATAAAGTTTTTTCCCCCCTATTTCAACTAATTTCCCTGTTACTTCTTCCAACAGTTTCTCAACAGGCTGAAAACACAGAATTCTTCTCCAAAGGAAGAACATAATTTCTTACAAACACCACTAAAGGACCTGCTACATAGACACTGTGAGATTGTCGCTGCCGTGTTGTTGGGTCGGCGTCATTCTTCTCCTTGCTCAATGCTACAATTATAGTCGTTGCTTTGCTATTAATCTAGCATAATTTTGTTGCAAATGATGCTGAATTTTATTTTAAAGTGGCTCGTAACTTATGTGGCGCATATACAGGTTGATTGGAAAAAACACTGACAAACACTGGCAGGTGATTCCTTAGGAAAAAATAAGGCGAAAACATGAGAAACACTTTTACCGAAATTGATTATTAAGAGAGCTGTGCACCCCCAAAAGTCAAATTTTGAAATGTTTTAAATAAAATATTTCAGAAAATAATTGCCATTAAGCGACAAATAGGCGAATAGCGTTTTGTATAATGGAGATCAATCATCTTGCGAAATGTGGTTGGAAATATCGACCCCCTTCACTGGGGAAATGGGGGTTGCCACTCAGCATTTGCATGAAACGTAACAAACACTTGCAAGAGCTTTATTTTATGTATTTATTAATCAGCATGTTAAAATTAACAATAAAGGTCGTCTTGTCTGAACACTCTCAGGTGAACTGTTTGCGAGAAATTCGTGATGACATTATTCAAAACAGGAAGCACGTTGCCTGACAAGTAGGCAATACACTATGCACGGGACGTGTAACTATGATGAAAGACGGATGCAGTATTCCTATTATTTACCTATGTACATGACACTCAACACGTTAAAATTACAGAGATTCTCAAGTGTCTCATGTAGTATCAAGTACAAGTTTTATTTTATTAATTAAATGTAAAACAACCATATTGATCTGAAAATCACCAACAAACTCCAACCGCATTCTCCTTATTAAAAATTTAAACAAATCATACGTGCAACGTACCGTATATGAGGTTTCGTAAGGTGGTGGGCAATTTTGATGTGTAAGCCTAAACATGTGTTTACTGTAAACATCCCAGATGGTTATTTACAACCTCTGTGATTCCTGTCGCTGCCATCACAAGTAAACATAGTAGAACATATAAGGGTTGCAACCCTGATGTTGCACAAACCTTTGTGATTCTGAAGCCTAATTGGTTCTGGATTTTTTGTCAGAACGCTAACTATGCATAAGTAATTTATTGTGTGTCATTGATTGGATGTTTTAACTCTTACTTGTCATGGGGTTCTATTGGCAAATCACAAACATGTGGTATCATAATAACCGTCTTCAGATTGGTGCAGTCAAATGGAAAACATGTCTTAGCAAAGACACACTGCTAACAACCATGACACAGAGTTGCAGATGTGCACATAAGGCATTGAAACCAAATGGCATATAAATTGTTTTGCCATAACACTGTGGGTCTACAACTTTTTTCTTATGTAACGAATACATCATACATTAACACCACACCATGCCTTGACAATGCATTTGTGGACCTGTGATTCCAAACCTGATTACAAGTGTGATGTGTGTTGCATCCATGCCAGGTTCACACATTGCAACCATTATGCACGTACCTTGCAAACAGCAACGTTTAGAGGGGTGACACACGACAAATTACTTATGCATAGTTAGCATTCTGACCAAAAATCCAGAACCAATTAGTCTTCAGAATCACAAAGGTTTGTGCAACATCATGGTTGCAACCCTTATATGTTCTACTATGTTAACTTGTGATGGCAGCGACAGGAATCGCAGATGTTGTACATAACAGTCTGCGATGTTTACACCAAACACAGGTTTAGGCTTACACTTCAAAGTTGCCCACCACCTTACGAAACCTCATATACGGTACGTTGCACGTATGATTTGTTTAAATTTTTAATAAGGAGAATGCGGTTGGAGTTTGTTGGTGATTTTCAGACCAATATGGTTGATTTACATTTAATTAATAAAATAAAACTTGTACTTGATACTACATGAGACACTTGAGAATCTACCCCATTTAATTCATTTTATAACACAGATAGCGCCCTCTGTAATTTTAACGTGTTGAGTGTCATGTACATAGGTAAATAATAGGAATACTGCGTCCGTCTTTCATCATAGTTACACGTCCCGTGCATAGTGGATTGCCTACTTGTCAGGCAACGTGCTTCCTGTTTTGAATAATGTCATCACGAATTTCTCGCAAACAGTTCACCTGAGAGTGTTCAGACAAGACGACCTTTATTGTTAATTTTAATGTGCTGAGTAATAAATACATGAAATAAATCTCTTGCAAGTGTTCGTTAATAAGTTTCATGCAAACACAGGGTGGCAAACCCAATTTTCACATGATCTCCATTATGCAAAACACTATTCGCCTATTTGTCGCTTAATGACAATTAGTTTCTGAAATATTTTAGTGAAATAATTTTAAAATTAGACTTTTGGGGGCGCACAGCTCCCTTAATAATCAATTTCGGTAAAAGTAGTTCTTATATTTTCGTCTTATTTTTTCCAAAGGAATCACCTGCCAGCATTTGTCAGTGTTTTTTTCCAATCATCCTGTGCATGGCTAATGAAAACACACTGGTAGACATGTGATGAACACGAGTCGGTGAATTGTCTGTGAGTTGTCGGTAAAAGATAAAAATTGACCAACTCCACTGTCTCCAACAAAACGACGACTAGGACATCATGGTCACATTCTCCAATAAGATGGCAGAATGGTAACGACTGCGCACTGACCGAAAATTCACCGACTTTGTGTAGAAGGACCTTCAGACTAGATTAATTATTGGTGTTCGATTCCGCACTCTCATTTCCATAGAAGTTAACGTATCTGACGTCCACATTTTCTGGAGATAATTTCAACTTCAAAATAGTTCTCACTGTAGAGTCATTTGGTCTGAAGGCACTGTCGATTACAGTGTTCCCTTCATGGATTTTAGAGCGCTGAATAACTTCTAATTTTGTTTCCAATGAAATTTTCTTCCTTTAAGCTACTACTTTATCAGGAGGCACTTCTTTTGCACGTTTCATGTCCACAACAAATAAACATCAACTATCAGTAACACAGTGAAAGTTAACAATCACAACAAATGCTCTTATTATGCAAGATGTTTACCCATGGCTAAATAAAGAACTATTATGTATGTGTTTCATGCGCACACATGCTCAGTGATTACTGTCTTGAATAGGTAACTGGACAGAAAGCCCGATACACTGGCCTGTCTTGCAGTTGCCCAAGTGGCATTCACACATGAGCGAGCGACGGCAAGCTTACATCAACAGATTTAAGCATCATTTTCCACTTTTTATACGAGTTTTAGTGTCGTACTATTTCAATCTTATACTTAATTTTTATTCACGCATTGTGTGAATTCATGGTAAGTGAATCTATGCTATGCGAGTCCGAGGTCAACAATGGTAAAGCTACACTAAGATGACTACCAAGATTGTTAATATTTTGTTAAAAAATAAATATTCAGCAACCTACACCTATTGAAATACCATTCACACAGCAGCCATTACTTACGTTAAGCTTTTTTCTATCCTTAAAACAAATTTCAACATTCCACAGAATTCTCATACAATGAAATAAGTGATATACAGGATGTCCGTGAATTATTAAGACCAATTCAAAAGGCCATAACTTAGGTTACCGAGGTGCCATCGGAAAATGGTTTATTGCAATAATAAATACACACCCCAATATTTTACTAGGTAATGGACTACTTCAATAGGCCCCATTCGTATCTCGAAACCCTTCCAGCCAAAAAGATGAATTCATCTTGTACATTGCGCAGCATTTCTTATGATATGGAAGTGACAGCAGCTTTTATCTGGCGATTAATTTACCAGACATCGGGCACCATAGTTGCATACACCTGGTCCTGTGCATAACCCCATAAAAATTTAGTGGTGTGGTGTCTGGAGGTGGAGGGGGCCATGAAATGGATCCATCACGCCCAATCCAATGACCAGGGAACTTATTGTCGAAGAATCCTCGTACTTCCGACCCCCAGGATGGGGGAGCTTCATCTTGCTGTAAGATTATGTATGGCTGCATATTGAAGAAATATGGTGTAGCGTACAGTAAATGCAGCTCAAGGTGAATGGTAGCCCGCAGTGTTATCTCCTGGAGGAAATGAATCTTAAGTACACTCCCTTTAGAAAGAGCACACCACACATTTATCTTGCGAATTTCCCTTTCATGTTCAACAATTCTGTACCTGAAAGCGAAAAATATGGAAGTCCAGGTTTAGCCATTTTTGAGAAGTAAACATTTTTTTAATCAGTGTTTCAACCTCTATGACATGAACATAAGATGGAAGTCCAGAAAAATTTATTTCGCCGTAAAATCATTTGCCTAAAGATGTAACAGCCATGGCTCTTCAAAGCGAAATGGATGGATGTGGGACTACCATCAAATGAGCACAGTTTGCA
>PNEQ01070843.1:0-24701 GCA_003012365.1 Medauroidea extradentata
ATAATTCCATATTTCTTTCGTGGTGGTACGTGATTGCCATCTTTTATTACCGCAAACGATCTGCTAAAATCACAGCGATGTTGCTGAATGAAACACAGCAGTGTAAAAGATTTCGACATTTCATTTAACCATGTTTTACTATTATTACTGCGGGCACTCATAGGCCTTGATTTACGTCGCGACGAGCACCGCGTATGTAGGTTATATTATTGTTTTGTGAAGGTTATTTTGCCGTGATTGTAACCAAGACTAACTATGAAAATGCCTGGGTCCGTTAAAAAAAGTGCAACTTGTGAATAATAAGCAATGACCGTTTTGGTTATGTGAAAATTATTGGCCGATATCGGAAATTTTAGCCGATGTACGATATCGGAAAATGGGCCGATTATCCCGATATCTGGCATCGGTTATCGGGCATCGGGCCATCACTAATGTAAACAAACATAACAACCGAAAGAGTTAACAAGCCGAAGATTTCTAGCAGCAACTGCTTAAAAAATTTTACCGCAAATCAATTATATTACAAAAGTATAATAATTCTCACTTAAAATACACACAGCGATGCCGTAAAACATAAAAACAGTCATGGAAAATTATTTACTTATCGTTAAACAACAAAGTGAAGATCGAAATGCCATTCCTAAATGCAAAAAAAAAAAGTCACAGAATATACACTTGTAGATAGCGAGGTCAAGTCTTCGCAGAGACTGCTCTGCTACTCCAGTGCTGCTGCCGTATTCTATGAGTATAAGCTGCCGAATGGCATGTAGCATAAAGCACAACAGCAGCGCGGTGCTCATGGAACGCACCCTGCATTCCTCTTAGTGAACTACTTTTTATGTTTCTCTGAGGTTGGCAATTCTTCGGAGGTCTTTATTTACAAATGCCGGTGCAGGAAAAAGTTGTTTTGGTTACGTTTGTGAACATTTATGGGGTATTCCAATTACTGCACCCGAATGCTCCCGGTGCGCACCCAACGGGTGCCGCGTGTCCCAATTACCAGAACTCCCGTTCGGTGCATTCGGATTTTCGTATTCCAACTGAGAGTTGCACTCGATGGGTGCGCACCGGGAGCAGTGGCAAATGAGTGCAATTATGGCGGCGACCTGTGATTGTGTAATTATACACAATTATATGAGTGTTCGGAACTTAAAAAATGCAAAGAAGTTTATGTGATGCAAACATTCAGTGATTATTTTAATATATGTCTTCGTTATTAAAATTATAGTAAGGTTAGTAAGATTGAGTTGTCTGCACATTTATTTATCGATAGATCAAGAAGAAAAACTGTAGTAAAGTAACCTCTCAAATTTCGTAGGATTAAGTTTTGGCTGTTTTGGAGTACCTATGGTTAAAGAATTTCGTGTTTCAAAATATTTGTTGCCATAAATGTTCTGCACTGTAAGTGTGGCGTGTTCCAGTTGTTGGAGCATAAACAATACACACTCGTTGGGGGCAATCACGTGACTATTGCATATTTTCAGTTTTCGGGGCACACCGGGTGCACCCCTGGAGCAGTTAATTGGAATATGCCATTAGTAGTAGTACCTACTCCTCAGCCTCAAACTGAAGTGTCAGTATTGCAGCAGATTTGTGCAGAAATGATTCAGATGTCAGATGCATCTCAAACCACAACTGATGCACCAAATGAATTGACTCAGTACTTAACAGAGCCTACTATTTCACTGTTGGATGACACTTTGCTCTTTTGGAAAGAAATTGTATATTTTCCAAACCTAAAATTGCTTGCTCAAAATAAACTGGCCGTTCCTCCTGTTTCCATAGCTTCAGAGAGGTGTTTTAGCACCTCTTAACGTAATTTGCACAAAAAAAAAGAGACTGCCTCTCACCACAACATGTTCAGTTACTAACATTTTTATTTCAGAACCTAAGTTTTATTTCTTAAACTTAAACCACTAAGTAAAAATTCCTAATTAACTTATTTTTAACACAAATTATTGTGTATCTTTTGGAGTAGAAGCTATGGAGGTTGGCGGCATTTTCAAAGTGTAATGACTGACCATACATATCAAGTTGATATTAACACATTTTCAAGCTTGTATTTTATTATACTATTGTAGTGTCTAGTTTTGTATTTTATTAGTTTTTTAAAGCAGCGTTTCACTTCTGTTATTATAGTCTAAATGAGGAACAGTAAAATTTTTATTACTTTTTGACACAAATTGTTTATCTTTTCAAACAGAAAACAAGATTTCCTACAGATATTTAAAATATCGGTTTTCAGGTATCGGATCGGTAAAATCTTGCATATCGGAACCTGCATCGGTATCGGGTTTTTCCAGTATCGGGCCATCACTACAACAAACTACTAATCAAACACTCAGGTATACCCATTGGACGACGACAAGGCATCCTGTACACATCGCCATCATTACTTGAATTACGTAGCCAAAATTACGGCCTCGGAATCCAGAGGTGACCTAAGCCAGGTAACTAACTACCAATTAATTAAAAATGTTCAAAACAAAAAAAAATTACTTCAACTACTCAAAATCTTTAAATTGAAATATCATCACTCAAAATTAAAACTTTCATAACATAATGCACTCAGTGGCATTTATATGCTTTCCAAATATTACTGAGTATTAGCAAACAAAATTACAACTCTGTTGTGGCCCTGCCTGGCAACCACAACCACAAGTGACAAAACAAAAAAAAACAAAACTATTACATTTTAGCAAAAAAAAAATTACTTGACAAAGTGTGTATGCGTGTTGTATTGGAAAACTGTGATCGTGAAAGGCAGTAAAAACATCCATAAATTGTGACATGTGTGCATTAACTGTTCCTCGACAGCTAGGTAGGTTCTGCTGTTACATAAGACTAAGAAAAACAATATCAAAATACAAAAATGCTCCAAAACACAAAATTACATACCATAGCACAAACAAACCCTTTGATTTTGCCATTCTCTTGCAGTCTTGTTACCTTTTAAATTTTACCTTACCCCTGCACCATTCCTGCACACCCCATTTTCTTGCGACTCTCACCACACTCCATTCCTCGACTTTCCTCTCCACTGACCAACAATCACTTTCACCTTCCTGCTCGTTCACACCCTTGAACTTCACCTCACCTCTGTGCCACACTTGCACCCCCCACTGTTCACATACCCTGCTGAATTCTGATAATTCAAGTACTCTATCAGTCCAACAAAAAGCCCTTTCCAGCTACCATCTTACTTTCCTTTCCCACGTGCAAAATATATGAATTTTACTTACTTTAAGTACAGTCAACTCCCAATTTATGGACCCTCCACGGTTCCCGGGAATAGGGTCGTTATTTTGGAGGGGTCGTTATTAGAATTTTGACAAATTTTCGGCGATCCCCGGCCACTAAAATGTCTACATTTACCAGTTTTTATCATTAAATCTACGTTCACATATTTTTGGCGCAGTAATTACGTGTTTTTATAAAATGATACACATTTATTTTGAAAATCAGACACGTTATTTTTAAAAGTTTGCCATTGAAGTGGATCTACAATATTTGTTTAGTATAATATAAATCATAAACGTTGCCCATAACATATTCTTGCGCCCGCAACGTCCATTTTGGGATGTTATTTTCAAGAATACCGCAAGGAAGTGTACTGAAATAGTAATATTTTTCAGTATAGTGAAGTATTCTGAATAAATAGATACACTGGAAGCAGATATATGACCTTTCTTTGACTCAAAATAAGCAAAAACGTTGCGGCGATGTAGATTATTGCGCCCGCAATGACCGTTTTTGGAAGTTATTTGCAAGAATACCGCAGCAAAATTTATTGAAGTCCTAATATTTTTCAGTAGAGTGAAGTATTTTGAGTAAATATATATACTAGAAGCGGATATATAATCTTTCTTTGGCTCATAATTAAGCAAAAACGTTGCCGGCGGTATGGATTATTGCGCCCGCAACGACAGTTTTTGGAGGTTATTTGCAAGAATACCGCAATGAAGTTTATTGAAATAGTAATATTTTTCAATAGAATGACGTATTTTGAATAAGTGATACTCTGGACATGCATATACGACCTTTCTCTAGCTCAACATCAAGCATGAATTCATGATAATAAAACACATATCGTCGGCAACGTAAATTAAGTGCCAGCAATGCCAGCGGTTTGAAACTATTTACAAGGTACAATCTCAATATTGTTGATTGAAATAGTAAAAATGTTTCAATAGGATGAATATATGTCATGGTTGACATCTAAGACTTTTTTCGACATATTAGGCACAAACTTTGCCGGCAACGGTAATTCTAGTTGGCACAACATACATTTTGATCAAGCTGCTTGCCATCTGGGACCTTGTCTTGGCAGCAAGCGACCACACACACGTATACGCAAGGACCTATCTGGAAGCAGTTTCTAGTGTCTAACCTACTTGTGCCACGGTTGACTAGTACCTAGTCACAACTACTCCCTTGGTTTTGCAGTTCTTTCACTTCTGTAGCTCGGCCAGCCGTGTGAAAATAATCTGCTTGTATAATGATTCTACTCTCTGTATGAGTTATTTACACACTTCACCAAATGTGCATGGAGAGGGATTTGATATTCTGTTTCAATTTGTTGACCAACAATAAACAATTACAAACATCAAGGTGTTGATCACTGTTGGGTAACACATTCACAGAACAACTCCTACACAATACTGTTTCACATTTTCATTTCACCGACGTATAAAAATGTATCCACAGCTGTTATTTACGACTGAGCCAATTTAATTGCGTGTGCGTGGGCGCGAGCCCACGTGTGGGCTGGTGACTCACACCAGACGTGCTGTTGTCAAGTGCCATACTGCCCTATGCCACGCATATCTGAGAAATGCACCCAATGTTTGATAGTATCAATTATGAGCTGTCCTGCTTTCACTTGTTAAAAAAATAATGATTACATGATAAACATTACTGTGTGTATATCATTAAATGACATGATGGTAATTATGTTTAATAGCATTTAGTTAACAATACGGAAAAGGTAATAAAGCTTAAATAAACACAATGTATAATCGTAATATCACAGGCACAAAGAAGACTACCGTATCCAAGGGCATGAGAATTCAGTGACATGAAAGTTACGGCGTGCACATAATGTAAAGAGGTGAGCGAACTGTCTTATTGGTGTGGGCGGCGGATGTAGGGAAAGAGGCGAGCGGGTCGCTCTTGGCCGGGGGATAGGAAGAGGCATTCGGGCCAGCTGGCTAGCCATCGCGTCGTGCGGGAGAAAGGGGCTGCAACGTATATTTTAAAAACAAACACACCGTGTGTGGCAGTACAGTTTTCGAGAAGTAACAGCAACCATTTACGGGCATAATAAATGAAACGCCTTTTTCTGCTATTTTCTTTGAATTAAATTTTTTTTAGCAAATTTTTTTACAATTTTCTACGGTTCCTGGTAAAAGTGTCGTTACTTCGAGAGGGTCGTTATTCCCGGGGTCGTATAATCGAGAGTTGACTGTATTTAGGCGCCCGAAATCGGAGCCCTAGATTCATTCAAGCTAGTGTACCTGAAACAGTGTAATTTTTGCAGAAAAACGATTACTCCCGGTCTGTCGGAGGTGTAGCTGGTGTAGTGTAGTAAACGAGTGTGCTAAGCTTAAATTAGTTACGTTTCGTTAATGGAAATTTGTTTATTAAAGTGTGTGTGAGATGAATATTTTCACAGTTCTTGTTGATGATAGTAGAATAGCAACAGTGAATGACAAAAAGTAATGTATACTTGTCTATGATAGGGTAAATTTTCAAATGGAGAGATGGTGGTTAACACATGTTATTCTGGGTTCACTCTTACCATAGTTTTAGGATAAACAAAGTAAATTACAAACAAACCTGTTCATTGGCTGCTGACAGCTGTGCACTGTGATCTTGCTTAAGAAATACATCCTTGTTATCTCATGTACGTATAAATTTACCACTCCATCACTTAATGAAGGAGTTTATTAACAAACATATAATATTAACAGATGCTGCAAACACAATCTACGACGTCATAATGTTTATTACTATAACTATGGTTAGCTGACGACATGTCCGTACAGTTCATTCACTAGTTATTTTATGACTGATGCACTGTTAAACATACAAGTTCTTTTTTTGTACACTGGCCAGTATTTAGAGATGTAAGGTAAATACTCTGAAAATACCAAACTTTTAGTTCAGTAGTAATTACCACTGTAAAAATAAGTCAGAAATATCACAAACAAATCTAGTATTTTATTTTCTCAAAGTATTTTTGGACATTAACACGTCAATGTTGTGGCTACTACAAATGTTTTTTTTTCCATATATCTATTTTCCGTTCCAGTTCGTCCGATCCACGGTCGTAGAACAGGTCTGGACACTTGCCTATCTATCAATGTATTTTGCTTGACCTCCTTGTTGTTTGGCTGCAGTTCCCCAAGTTACCGAGAATATTATGCTTTATTGACGCTGCAGTCAGAGTGGTCGGCCTCAAACACCGCTCACTTTTTTCTAGTATTTACAATGTAAAGTAAATAAAGATTGCTGGAGCCATGTTTTAGGATTGTGAGCGAAGGAACTATTTCGTAAATTGGTAAAAAAATTTGTTTTTATAAATTGTTTATCTTTGTGGGAGGGAAGTGGCTTGAGTGATAATTACAATTGAATTTATAAATATGTGGTAATTACACATGATGTTAATATTTTTTAAAATTTGTATGTAATTTTTGTTTTTGTGTATCAATAACATGTACGAAATTTTCACGCAATATTGTTTTAATAGATAGCGCGTGGTTGTTTTCTACGACACCAACTGTGCACAGTTTTGTCGGTTGTAAATATTACGTCGGCGCGCTGCACAAATTGAGCCAATTATACTCTATCCATTCCAAGATTGCAGCTTGGGTCACTACGCCTGTTCGCGCGCTTTAAAGGCATTGGTTGTGCAACAAACTGTCTAACCACTTTCGCGTCTTTTGCGGGCTATCAGCTGGGGACAAGTAAAGAAATGGAATCGCGCCTTGCTGTGGCGGAAATGTAATCATGGTGGACGTTGGCATCGTCACTTAAAACGGATTTTACAACTTTGCAACACTGCAACGACGACAACCGATGATGCGACAGCCTGCGAACTTTGCACACTACTTTTTGTCAATCGATTATACAATAATGCAACAGTGGTGATGCATTTTGTTGCTTTTAGAAGCCATCTTTCGTCGCAAATATGTAGTAACAAAAACGAACATGTGAATCCCGATTGTTGGTGGTTTATCCAGAAATAAAGAAATTCTCGCTTCCGAACTTCTTCAATTAATAGCTCTTCTGCTTGCTTTATACAACTTGAAATCTGTGATATAATTGTCCACATATATAAATTGGCACACACACCAAGTTAATATGTTGGTTACATGTATTTAGGTCGTATGGTAAATTTTTTTTGACAGATAAAATGACATATAGGTGATTCGGGATAAAGTGAGCACTCAAAAAAGCCCTGATAATTTTCTATTTTCTGCCAGTTTATATCTTTCCGCGGTATGTAAACGTAAATATTGCCACGTGCTTTAATTTACATAGGCTTGTACAATGTTTACATCTACATTACACTGGGCTGAAAATGTTATCAACAATATCTACTCATTAAATACATGGGTATTGAATAAAATGTTTAACCAATAGTAATCTTAGTTATAAATACCATTTATACGACCCGCACTATTGCCGTTACGTATCTCGTAAATATGCACACATGAAAATCAAATTTATAACTCAAAACCGCTACAAAAAAAAAACACGCCATAATGACACGCAATTTAAGAATTCAAACCTGTTCAGTGATACTGCCATGAACAACGACGCACTCTACAAAAACAATGTATTTTCTTAGTGTATGAAACAAAAAAAAATTGCTGTTTTTAAATCAAGATACTCATGTTGGCGATCGTAACACATAAGAACTTACATATTACCAATGAGGAAACAGTCACTTCTAATACTTTTGAATGTGTTTTATCAGAAACCCATATTTATTGCACAACGGACAAATACAACGCTTTCTTCTTGTCTGCCTCTTGTACCGTCATTAAACGCTTCCAAGCTAAGTGGCGAAAACCTACCTCTGATGCCACCTGTCTGTGAAATAATTAACTACGTCAGTGCGCGTAGCGCTAGACGCCTTTCGCTAACGACTGTTGAATTTGAACGGCCTGGATAAATCACTTTCTACTGGCGCCGTTTAAGTAAACTTATACAGGCAGTAAGTATGTCAATATTATCATAAATAAATATTTTATAGTATATTATATACGAAGAGGTCGATTCCATTTGATGTTCTTTCAGTATTGTCGTATTTAAATATAAAATACACGGAACTACGTGTGATAATTCGCTGCCAACTGTATAAGCAGTAATGTAACTGTTGTCAATGTTCAATTATATGCAGCAACTGCTAGTGATTTTTTTCAAAGGTTAAATCTTTAGTACTCACTTTATTCCGAATGACCTATACTATGGTATTAAATGCTCACGTTCGTGTCTATTTCGTTGTTTATTTACAAATATGATGGTGTTTTATTCTTACTTTTTTGTTGTTCCTGTTCACATCGCTGTCATCTGCTTGCTCTCCTCTGATTGACTAGCCACTTTTGCTGCACTGTCGCTGTTGCAGTCTCAAACAATTGTAAAATCGGCTTAAAGTCGTTTCAATCTATGGCACTGATATATCTACACCAACATACATTGAGACAGATCTTTGGTGCAACTGCACTACACCAGCTACACATATGCAGCTACACCACGTATGAATGAAATGAATCTATCGTAAATGTAAAGAAAATTATGTATTTTCTTCTTATGATTTAATAAAAAATTCTGATTGGCTGTTAACACGAGACAACCACAGTGAAGTCCCAACTTGATTTTTTTTTTACTTTAATCTTTAAGCAAGTCCTAGCTAAGTATGACCTAAGTTGTTGTCATGATGAAACTAACATTCCTCATTAATCTTTACTTAACCTTAAGCTCGGCTTAGTTGAGACCTAGTTTGAGGCACGATGATGAAACCGGCCATCAAAGTTGCTACTTCCTCCATGGGCAGGAACTCTACAATACTAACAAAAATACCAACCAAACCAAAAGATAAAAAACTACTGAAGATAAATGCACAAGAGGTAGAACTGTTTACTCTGTACATTCCAATCTCTGAAACTCATTTGTAAATGAGGAACCTTGTTCGTTGCTGACTGTGAATTAAAAAAGTTGTCATTCCACATAAACACAGAGAATAACTGGTTTACTAAATGAAAGGGGAATAATGTTTCTTAAAATTTTTCTGGAGAAAATAAAATAGTAGAAAATCTCAATGGTGTGCGTTAAAAATTACTGAGTTCAAAATTTATTATACGTGATTACTGTGCCCAAAATTAGTTTAAAATCCATGTGAAGTTTCTCGGTAGAAATAATGTTCTTTAATATAACTAAAGTTCCAAAATTTTTGTTCATAGTTAGTCTTTCAGTTTGAACTAAAATTACTACTAACAAAATGGAGTTGCAGTGATCCCTTCTTGTTTGAAGTTCACTACTAAATATAACTGAAATGCCTGCAATTCAGCCCTCGTCTTGGATGGTTGATTGCTCTAGCTACGTTACATAATCTTCTGGTGGCGCTACTGAATAACTTCAGCTTACGGTAGGCCTAAATATTGAAGATTGCTACATGGTTAAAATAAATCAGCCGTCATATGAAAGTTGCAACTACGAAGTGTCTCGAGGATGCTTATCCTAAAACAAGGACAGGAAATTCAAAATTTGACACCCAAAGTACTTCCCCTCTTCAACAATATACCTCCACGATGGGCGACAAAAATGTGGCGTGTCAAAGCCCCATTGCCACATGTCCACGACTAGCTCAGCGGTACATTAACCAAATCAAAGGTGTGGGTTCTTACAACGTAGCACAAGATGAGGAATGAAACGGCAGAACTCTTGCAACTTTTGGGGTTTATTAAAATAAGTTACGTTTCAAACTTATTCGGTACTTAAATTTTTGACTGCCGGGAAGGCACCCTTTGAACAAACCGAAGAAAAGTTAAAATTCCCACAAAGTCTATAAACCGGTGATCACCGAAAATTTAAACCCCTTAACAAAATTTAAATAAATTAAAAGTCTTGGCTTACTAATGGCGCAGAACCACCTGTTCACTGCATTTTGCCAGCAGAACCCTATCGGTTCTGCCTCCATCCTCCCTCAACTCACACACAACCGTCTCTGCCCCATCTTGAACATGGCAAAGATGCCCTTAGCGCGCAAGTAATCGGCGTTGCCCATCTGTGGTGCTGCCCTGCGGCCATTACAGGATACTATGTAAAAATATTACGTTTTACATAGTAAATAGAACATTTTAAACTTGTGAAATTTCCACATAATTATAAACATTAACATTTTAGTTTCCAAACCAATGACTGTATATACAAAAATATTAAGTATTAACTTTGTTACTAGGTGAAAGAAACTTTAAATTTAAAATTGATGTGGCCAATCAGCAACAGTCTGAGATTTTATTGGTTACAACCAAATATGACGGCAAATTCTAACAGTTGTCTTTATAGGCCGATTTTGCATGAAATATAGCAACTTTTCCTGGAAACTCTAAATTTAGATTGATATCTCTGTCCTTTTCTTGCTCCAAGCTTTAACAATGAACAAATATAATTTCGTTAAATTCAAATGCAAACAATTTAAGCAAAAAAAAAATTCATATTAAAAATTTACTAAATATAAACAGAAGAGTGCGCGCAATATGCTCGTATGATGTCATAGTAATTCCCATCGCAAAGTATTGCACGGGATAGGAATCTGTAATCTCACCCCTTCCACACCACAAATTTTATACAATACCTGAGTGAATGTTAAAGGCATGCCGTGATAATTCTTTCGTATGTAGTGGCTACAATCCAAAGCAGTGGCGATGCGTGACCTAATTAGAAAGGCAAGCTACTAATCATATTTGCGACTACCAGGATTTTAGCGTTTGAAAAGGGAAAGAAAATGGGGTGGGGGAGGCTTAAAACTCGAAATATTGTAACGGAATACCGTAAACCCCATTAAACATTACACATAGAGAAAGAGAGAACTAATAAAACTGACTAAAAAGCATATTCAGCAGCAGTAAGCTTGCAGCCAGTTTAGCAACGTACTGATGTAACAGAAATTGTACCGTAACGGCTTGTATGGCGGCTGTTATGGTATCACGTGTCGCGTCAAAGATTCTTTATCAGGATGCGTAAAGGCAATATGACAATATGTCAGGATACTTGATATCTTAAGATAAAACCAAGGAGCCAGCCAGGAAGTCGGCCAAATTGTCATGTTAATATCTACAGAATGCCGCGTTGCCGTTAGGAAATAACGGCTGGTGATGTGGCCGATCTTGAGGCATGCACATTAATATAATCATCACTCTCATAAAGCCTTCGTTTAATATCCTGTCATCAACACTGTTGAACAATGGTTGTATTTATTACAAAGAAAAGCTTTGGAATCCAAGTTGCCAATAAAGCCTTGGTAATACTAACTCTGCAAAATTGCATATTTTCAAAGTTAGGTGTAGTATAAGTAAAGGTACAATTGATTTCACACAAAATATAGCGCACGTACAGTTTCCAAATGCCACACGCTACAATGCACACACAGAAAAAACAGCACAGGATCGGCGCACAGAAAGTTTGGTAAAAAGTCTAATTATTATGTGGCCTGTGCGTGTGCGCCGCCAATCAAAATAAGGATACTGCCGAGTTCATGTGGAGCTTGGTTATCGATTAGTTTAGAATGAAGCTGACTACAGTTGCATAAGGTTTCTACCTATGTGTTTAGTTTATGTAAACAAGCGTGGTGTTTTGCGAAATTTACGAATTATTAATTTGGGAGATCGGGCATCACGCTTTTCATTGATTACAAAAACAAATGTACAATGTAAACAATTATATTTACTATTGCTGCAAACACACAAACAAATAATATACCATACATCATTTCCATCACACTTTTTGAAAATATCCCGAACATCTGTCCGTGTGTGGCGATAAATGTAGCTTACGAGATTTATTATGTACACGTTTGATGTGTGCCTGTGCTACATCAATTGTAGCGTAGCCTTTAGGCTTCCTTCGGCAACTGGGTTTCCAAAATGTTTCATTGTAAAAGTAGCCTACATAAAAATTACTGTCAACAATCGATCTCACAAGGATAGTTTAGATAAGGTTCATGAGAACAAAGCACAAAACACCATTAACTTATAGAAATTAATTCTGCAATATTAATAAAAAATTCTAATAAAGATAAATTTTAAATAAGATTACAAACACGTTAAATTACGCAAATGTCGGGTGTTGGCTTACCTTCTCTGATGTGGTCACATCGTTGCTGTAAAGTAAAAACACTGCTGGAGAAGGTTTAGTACGTAATCCACGTACACAACACTTGCGTTCACATGATTCCGTTTCATTAATGGTTTTTAGTCTCGTAAGACTACTTTTAATCCCTAGTTTAGAAAGCGCAGCTAATAATGGTACATTTCAAAGCACAGTAACCAAATTAAATAATAAACGATAATATTCACTTGGCAACATTACCGTGCAGCGCGGGAACTTGCCAATATATTTAATTCGTGTAGCTTGTAAAAATCAACTGCCGGTGACCAGTGTTGCCAACTGAAGTTTAAAGAAAATTACTAATGGCACTGGAATAATCACCGGAGACCTATCTTATCAATAGAAAAGAAAATTTCCAATTTACTTGTATCAGTTTAAACTGTCTTCGCCTCCCTGTTTAGTCTACGTATATGTTACAAAACTTGACCGGTAGTAGATTATCTGAAATCGCAGTAACTGGTAACAAAACCACTAAAGTGGCAATTCTGCTAGGTTCGGCAATATTCGGAACACTTCGGCGAGAAAGCACTGCAATCGTAGCTTCTAACACAGCGTTACGTAGCCAATCCTCTCCCGTGTTCCTACCGCCCGGCCACCCCTCCAACCCCTTCATTCTCCCGAATACTATCGCTGCAACTCTATCCACTAGAAGCGATATTGCAAGCACTTTTCAACAGCTTGCTTTGGTTGTTTACGAGTTCTTATCTTCCAATTGACAGTGTTGTAATCCGAGCGTAATTCGTAAAAGATACCCCTATCTGCAGGAGTCATAGTTAGCTTCTAGTAGAGGCAAGGTTGCAAGTAAATATTTATTATAATATAATCAGAGAATGGTCAGGAAGATGCCTGGGCAAGCACTGCTTTCCTTGCTTACCATGACGAGACGCCACTGATCCAAAGAGGTTCTATTTATGAGTAGGTTGGCAAAAAGAAACGACTGTTGAATTATTTCTCCGTGATCATTCTCTTTTTTCGGAAGACTGTAACATTTTACTGCTTTTCACCTAACTAACTTTCGAATTTCATAAAAACCTGAATTTGATTTGTAGATATTTACATAAGCTTCATTCTTATCAAAAAATCATCTCAATATCTCAACGGGTATAAGCTTTACATATGATTATTTGAAATCACATTATATTTTTTTAACAGCTTTCAAGGACGAATTGCGAAAAATTCTGAAATTATTTTTTTGATATTTACTTAAGATTTACTTTAAAGCAAAAACCATTTAAATATTTCCAATGGTTTATGAGATAAGTGGGATTAATTAAAAAACATGTTTTACTTTTTTAAGAGCTTTCAAGGACGAATTTCGAAAAATTGTAAAAATACTTTTTAGATATTTACTTAAGCATCATTTTAAAAAAAATCACCTCACTATCTGAAATGGTTTAGGAGAAATCACGAATTAATGAAAAACAAATTCTACAGCATTTCACCACCTTAATTTTCGAATTTCGCAAAATCGAAAAATTTGCAAATATGCATTCCTTTTTTTTTTTTATTTATGATAGCTTTCCCAGTTAATGAGATATCAACGATTCTTTTAAAACACATTTCACCCCTTTTCACCCTCTTAGTTATCAAATTTCGAAAAATCCTTTCTTAGTGGGTTTCTGCGGGGAAAGTGGAAGCTTCCCTCAAAATTTCATGGTTCTAGGTCCAGCGTTTTGGGCTGTGCGTTGATGAGTGAGTGAGTGAGTGAGTGTGTCAGGACACTTAATTTTATATATTAAAATTGAGGGGATTATTAGACGCCACCAGACGAGTGAGTGAGAGATTTTGGTTAGCTCTCAACATCGAGGTCTTTAGCGGTGTTGAGGGGTGACATGAGGTGAGTATGGAGCAGCACCGGAATGAAAGGGTGGGGAAACGGGAGATCTCCCAGCAAACCCGCCGGCCAACTGCATCATCCGGCACGATTCCTACATGCGAAAATCCGCGGACCGCCGGGAATCGAACCCGGATCGCCTTTGTGGGAGGCTAATGGTCTCACCATTCGGCCACCGCGACCCCGCCACCAGACGAGTGAAGCCTGAGTGCCATCTCTGTGTAAGGACGCATATTTATTGATGCAATTTTGTTCACTAGGCCATAGACGATTCTGCCTTTGCTATGAGTAAACTCAACGAAGCCTATTTTGAGAACGCCATCTTTTAGTTTTCCCACAGAGAAGATTGTGCACATTCCTATTGTACCTACACCTAGTTTACTAGATTGTATGATACGCTGCATTGTTGTTTCGGACAAGGTGTTATCATTGATACTGAATACTGCATACCTTGTTTGTGTCTATTATTTCATAGTTGTTAGCAAGTGAGGTCCATGAATTATTAGTTCCCTACATCCCAAGTGTTTTAACCGCTATGTTAGGGCAAGAGAAAGAGGGAAGAAATATGATACAGCATGCATACTCCTAGCATCCCTATCATGTACTTACAGGCTAAGCACTTACTGTTTGTATATGGTTAATCCAATATGAAGATGGTTGACGAGCTGACAAAATTGAATAAATTTTCGAAGATTTTATTAGAAAAGTAACGCAGCATTGATGATGATTTTCACTTGAGCACAGCCACCATTCTGATTTATGTCTAATTTATGTCTGATTTATGAAATTATTTACGAGATTGAATTTTGCAAGGTGAATTATTTACACCTAATTTCATCACAAGAGCATGAAACCTGCTACTGTTTAATATTGTGTATATTGTGACGCGGCAATGTCTGTGTGTGTGGCATCGCCGTTCTGGGCTTTGAGGTTATGTTACGCGAAGTGCGCCGGATAGCTCAGTTTGATTAGATTTCATACACCATCAGTCAGGTTTTAACTTGAAGTGAGAGACTCAAGATTCGTCAGTAGTTATATTTATTTTCACAGATAAACTACATTTCATAACATACAGTACTGTTCAGTATTGCACTTTCCATTTAAATTCAATCAGCCTTTCGAGTGACGCTTAGCTACCATGATTTTTCCGTCCGACTTGTTGTATGGGTTAAGTTCTGCCCAGTTGTTAGTAAAAAAACTGCCGAAAAGAAAAAATATATATATCAATAACAAACTTGTAGGACGTGTTTCACTGTTGGTACACCCGCAACACCCATCACCTCACTAATGCCTGTGATATAAAAAAATAAATATTGGGAAATCACTGTCTATGTCCCTTCTAGTCATGCCAACGGACTCGAGGCTTTCTCCCCCATCTGCCTCACACACGTCCTTCCTCTCGCGCCATCCCTGCAAGACTGTTAAATCATGGACGATCATGGTAGCTAAGGTATCCCTCGGCAGAGTGATACAACAGACTCCAATTCTCCCAAAAGCATTAAAATGACACTTAAACATATAACAAAGGATTCCAAAATTTGAATATATAATTTTTACATTGAAATGAAATTATTTATCTACACAAATATAATAATTGGGGACAAAAGGTGCGCAACAGTGGAACTACTTTCGCGGCGCGATACCCTAAGTAACCTCCTGTGATGGCTGACCTACGTGCGTCAATAACCTACGTCATGGAGAGAATTCCATGAAGCAAGCGATCAACCACAACGTCAGCGCCAGAAATCATACAGCCTGGAGAAGCTTGCAACACCTGAAGTTACTCACTTCACCAGGGAAAATTTAATAATATGCTAAAAATGTCAAATTTAAAAAATTAGTCAAAATGCAAGAAAAAGTTATATCAACAAAAATAATTAAAATATTACTGTGGTCAATTTGAAACCAAACAAGCCAGGAAAATACACAAACGACTCTACTTTAAATTTCCTGACTATTTTTATATTAAAATTTTGAAAAGATGAATTGAAATTAACATGTCCCCAATTACAAGTTTATTGAATCCTGTTGTATCAACCCGAACACCTGGCGAACTCATACTGAAAATGGCATATAGCCTGTTATGAAAGATTTACATATAAATTTAAATTGAGGTATAGCTTTGCCTCTGTAACCAGTGTATCAGTTTAATGTTGACTAGGTTCTTCTGGTTTTGTTTATTTTAGCAGCCAAGTAGGTACAGTAGTGCCAATATAGGGAGTAACTCCCTGTATTGGCACCCCTTACTCACTGCCACAGTTACATGCTGGAAACATATTTTTGTGTTAGCTACTGAGAAGATGTCTACTGCTGCTAAGAAGAGAAGCTATCAGTAAGATAGTGTGATCTTGAACTTTTAACAGGATTATTAATTTTTATGAAGTGTGTTTGGGAGCGCGCCATTTACCCGAAAACCGTTTCCCCGAATTGTGTTTTCAGCGCTCTATTCTGAATTCAAATCGTTTTCCCGAAAATCATTCTCCCGAAAATCGTTTCGCCAAAAATAATTCATCAGAAAAGTCATTTTACCGAAAGTCATTTTGCCGAAAAGTCACTTGGCCGAAAGTTGTTCTCCCGAATGTCGTTCTCCCGAAAGTCGTTTTACCGAATTTTTCAGTATATTCCTTAATTTTATGCAGTGTCGTTTTACCGAAACTCGTTTCGCCGAAAATTTTCGCACTCCTGTTCACATCTTAAAAATTAGTTTTGTTGAAAATCGTCGTGCCGAAAGTCGTTTAGCAGAAAGTCGTTTTACCGAACGTCTGAGACACGTTTTATACCTGCAACAAAGCTATCAGTAATACCGCACCCTGTTGAAGGATTTCAGAACTCTGAATGTTTAGTTCGACAGGCAGTTGAAAGAGTGCAGTGTGTTTCCTGAGGATTTATTTTCTAGAAAATCCAAAGGATAGCGCTGCCTTCGCGCAGAGCACTTACTCATACAGGTGAATGTAGGTATGTACAACCCGCAAAATGTGCAGCTGAATCTTTCAAAGCCAAATATGTGTTTGATTGCGTTGATTGCAGAATGAAGTTATTTAAAGTTTTCACACACACACACACAGATATATATATATATATATATATATATATATATATTCGGTTGAGTATTTTCTTTACATTTACCCGTAATTCAAATATACATTATAAAACATTACCACAAATTTTTATTTTCTATTAAAGTATAAAAGTTGGGGAGTGTAGTTCTTCAAATATTTTACTTTTCAATGAATTTCTTTGAAAGAATATAATAACAAGAATTTAGAAAATGTGTTTGCTTATCTAAGGCCGTGTCTCAATTCACCCAAAGAGTGCTCTTTCGTGCTCTCGCTCCCGCAAATATGTCACAACTACGTCATAGAGAGCACTCTCTGCCTGTCTCAATTGGTCGCCGAGAGTACGAAAGAGCGAGAGCACGAAATTGTATACTCGCTCTCGCTCTCTCGTGCTCTCTGGCGTACGCCATCTTGATTTCAACTATGGTTTGAGGTTACTGAAGAAACGTGCGACATATATTGCACATATGTTATTATTTATACATAAATAATTATTTCCAATTTACAGTTACCTATCGTGAGTAATTCGGTAAACATTTTCGGCCATAATATGCCTTTATATAGACAAAATAAAAATTTTTGGCATTGCCTATTAACAGCTATTGCCGCTTGAAATACAGCGCCGGTAAGTTAAAAAATTATTGTTTGAATAGTTTACAAGTCTATTTAATATGTATATTACTTGTATTAATATAATTTACGCACTTGTAACCTTTGCATCGTTTGTTTACGAATACGAGAGAGCGTCGTCCCAATTGTAGAAAGTGAGAACACCAGAGAGCAAACAAGAGCTCTCTCTTGTGCGAAAGAGCACTCTCTCAACAGAGTACTCTTTGAATTGAGACACTGCCTAAAAACAACTTTTCTCACCTTTCCTTCACCCTCCACGTACAGCAACATTTCAAATTCGTGAAGGTCGAATATGTTGCAATTTGCGGATAAAACCAAACGTTATACTTCTATACTTCATCACAATAGTTGAATATTAATCTACTCGTGTCAAAGTGTTCGAATATCACACATAACATGTGAGAGATATTTTCTATCGTAATGTAACACCAATTAAAAATAATTTTTTTTTCGGTCTGACCTGGACTTGAACCTGTATATGTTAATCGACCGAGCTATAGGTTACGTTTTTTATAATGGCTATAAAATGTTTTACGTAAAAAATTGTATGACCAGAAATATTTTTTTTTTTGTTTTAACCAATATAAGTTTTTAAAACTCTTTTGGCATATTATTCAGTATTTCTGCTGTAGTAAGGTATTATTTTGTGTAAAATTAAAATGTATTTGGCTCAGGAATTTGCGAAAGGGACCAAGTCCAAGTAAATAGATTGCTGGAAAACAACAAAAAACTTATTACAGTTGATCTGAGAGTGAAACATGTTATCAATAATGGATAAGTTGAATGTATAGTGTATGCGGAATAATATGAAACATAATTGACATAGGCACGCTTTTATCTTTTATTTTTTAGAAATTAGTAATGTTATTGGACTTGGTACCTTTTTTTAAAAAAGTAGCGTTCTTTCTAACAATGGCACGATAAACATAATTGATATGATACATGGAAACATATTTTGCAAAAACAACACCACCCAGTACTTTATACCCATAAAGCAATGTTACGTATTGCACTATCAGAGAAAGCATAATGTATTTGGTGTGATTATTGGAACCTTAGTATATGCTAGTGAAAAACTACTAAACCACCTGGAAACTGATTATTCAACTACAGTCATGTATGTCATAAACAATATAATGCGCTATTAGCACATTCGTGGGCTAGTCCGTTTTAACGTATTTCTTGTATAGGACATGATTTCTTTTGTTGCCGACAGTCGAGAGAATACTTTGGAGAGTCGATATCTCGTATAACCTGAATTTTCTGAAAAAGTGTACTTGGTCCCTTTTGCAAATTCCTGATTCATTTGTTTGTCTCAATTTTTATTAAACTATATTTTCGGCAAGCAATTTGTATCGGTAAAATACGCTGCACATTTTGCGAAATGTATAAACCACCAAAATTCAAGTCCTACAGTTAGGGTCAGACTATGGTTTAACTACGGACGACCTAGATACGATTTCAGTTGTAAACCTTTTGTTGTCTATGGCACCATAAGACTGACTGGGGCTGTCTAGTAAGTAGCGTGCGAGAGACGTGGAAAAAATTGCATAACAACACGTGAACGGCCCCAGCAAAAATATTCTATTAGCTGCATTTGACTGGCACATTTAAGACACGTGCTTAGTCGATTTGATACCGTTTCCTTAAGAACACTACCTCGCTTCATTGCTGAACAAAGTGTTACGAGTCCTATACAGCAAGCGTTATGGTACGGAAGACAGGCAGGCCATAAAAGCTAAACTGGCTCGTGTGTCGACAACAGTATCGCCTTTATGTGCTTTTTAAAAGTGGCAACGGAATTATTTAGACTCTATAACGTTGATTTCCGGATTCACGAGAAATTATTTTTAAAAAATATTTTGAGTCGGAGTTATAACATTTACCTGAGAAATATTTAAATTATGCGAAGCATATTAAACCACACATATTACTTCTTTAAAAAGTACAGCATTTTAATGCGTTAAAAGTAATTGGTGTAATGCAAAAGAGTGCTGCGTACATCGCGTTTGTCATTGGTGATTCGTGGTCGCGTTCCACGGCAAACTCTATTATATTAGCCTATACACTCTGATGACGTAGCAGGCTCGTTCTTGAGACCGCTGTGTTTTACTGGAGATCTCGTTCCTTACTTCTTATACGCCACTGACAGGTGAATGTACCTGCACTTTCACAAATTGTTCTGTGCAACTCAAAGATAAGCATAGTTAGTGCTTAGCACTGCTTGACGTAAAATTTTACGCTTCGCCAATAGCGTGTGTACAATACCAGGTACAGAAACCCCGAAATACTTCACAGTTACAGTACGCCTCTAGTATGCAACTTTCCAATATCAATCAAGTTACTGATGATTGGAAACACATTACTAGCTAATAAACGAGTATGATGCCTATTTATTGTATTTTACGCACACATACCGAGTGTACGTAAGGCTTTTTTTTTTTTTCGGTAAGGTGAGCAGTTTTTAAGTATCTGAATATTTTGTTTTCGCAGTCTATTTAAATACAGGATGTTCGTAAATTAATATTACAAACTTCATGGGCTAGTAGAGGAGACTGAGTAGACAATATTTAAAATAGGAAACCACGCCCGGAAACGTACCGTGCTACAGCCGTTACAATGTGTCTGATGTGCCGTTGTTATTTTGCAAGCGGATAAGACGTCAGATCATTTGAGCAGTTTCGTATTGAACACATCCAATGCACAAGATAGTCAGAAATGTGTTTTTTCCTAATGTTTACCTACGTGTTAGTGTAACAAAGGAAAGTCATTTTTGTTGCTTTGGTTTTGTTACCAAATAAATTTTACTTTCTTCTGTAATGCGTCGAACATCACTTAATTCTGTAACTTACGACTCACACCTCATTTTACATGGTGCTCTTCTGACGTCCTATTGCCTATCCGGTTGCAGAACATCACCGGCACATCTGACACATTGTAATTTGTAATGGCTGTAGCACGGCACGTTTCTGGACGTGACTTTCTATTCAAAATATTGTCTACTCAATCTCCTCTACTAGCCCTAGAAGTTTATAATATGAATTTCCGAACACCATGTATTTTCACTAGTTGTTAGTAAAACAATTCCAGGCTTTAGAAAGCTGTGGTCGATATTATACAACGAATGTATTCTTAACACATGTTTCATTTATGTCTTGAAACTGTATCAGAATGTCTTGGCTTATTATTCGCTCCTTGTGTGAGACTACGAGCAAACAAAGGCTATTATAAGATTTGTTTATTTAAAACTTCTACAGTAATAACACATGAATATTTTGACATTTGAATCATTTCAATTTGTTTGAAATTTGAAATAATCATAGACACAGTAATTTTGATTTGAAAGTCACATATTTGACTTTATAAATTAAATAAAAAATGGCAATTTCTTATGTAAAGTGAAAACATAAATTAAATTTTTAGTAGGTAAACGAATGTTAAGTTTTGGAGTTTTTTTTTTTTTTGCTGATTACTGCCTATTATTATGGACTCTTAATTTTAGTTCCAGGGTCTCAGGTACACGTCTGAAGCTATTCCTCATGATCATTGGCAACGTATCTTATTGTAGAGTGGCGGTGACGTAACCACTGACCATATATAGGTGGAGCAGATGTTAATGTAAGGCATTGAAACAAGCTGACGCCAAAACATTTTCGCGGAAAAAAAAGAGTGTCTACCTATGATTTATTGACTATTTTGTATCATTTACGCGTAAGTCTACATGTGATTACATTCTGCACTATTAAATATAATTTGACATATACTAATTATTCAAATACGCTCGTCCACCAGGACATTTTTCCTGCGGCTAGTTACTTAAAGCAAGGGTATGGAACAGACGACTTTGGTATACAAATTGCTAGCCACCTCACCCTTATGCACAGTACATAGAGGTACGTCGATTTCGCGGATTCATCTGGCAGTAGCCTAGATTGCTCAGTCCTGTACACGTTCTGGATACAGTCGATTATTCATTGGCTTACAACCTTACAAGCGATAGCTCTATTAATCATTTCCTTATTTACTACTGGCTTGCATAGTAATCAAATGCTTTTCGTGACAACCGCCAGCCAATCACACACGTGATTACGAATTATATATTTTTGGCGTTCAACCTGACCTGGAATGTATTTGCGAAATTGACGTACCTCTAACAATACACTATACTGGCGAGTAGATTTTCATGTCATACTAGTTTTTCAATTAGATTCCGAGTGGTGACTCTACCATTATATTGGACACGACTCTGTAACAAAGCTCAATGTACCGTAAAACGGGGTGTATAGGATCGCTGGGGTGAAAAGAATCAAAAGATTTAGAACGAAATCAGAGCAATATTTGCTTTAGAAATTTTTTTTTTCTTTGATAGGCAAATTAATGCTGTTGACAGATAATTTGATTGGAATGTAACTTTTAAAAAGAAACATTCTTGGCGAGAAATTTGTTTCAAATTTTGATCCTATTCAACCCACGGTGATCCTATTCTCCCCGTTTTACGGTACGCGACAATCCTACTTTCGTTTGAATCCACAAGTTATATTATGAAATACCATTACAGTTATTATGTTTTTACTTTTTTTTTGTGCGAGTGAAATTTTTATCGCTTATGAAAGGCTTCTAGTGAGCATTTATATCGTGTGAGATATTTTGGAAATACCACCCTGTTACTGTCTTGAATGTTATTTTACTTTTTTTTGTTTACGTAAGTAAATTAATAGCGGACAAGTTTCAACAGTTAATGAAAAAATTGTAAGAGTGATGTAACGCAGATTAACCGCAACATAGACAAAGGGAGACGTAATGGATTCCATAAATTATTACTTTTTGAAGAACGTTTACAATGACTACATCATTTTTACGTAAACATGTAAAGGAAAATAAGCTACTACAGGTCTTTCGGAATAAAGTGAGCACTAAAAATTTAACATCTTAAAAATATCACTAGGCGTTTGTGCATATACTTCAACATTAACTACAGTTGCCTTACTCCTTTCATGGTTGGCAGCGAAATTACGCAAAATAGTCCCTTATAATTTTATACTTCAATACAACAATAATGAAACAAAATCTACCGAAATCGACATAGTTGTAATTTATATTATTATTTGAACTTTTTTTTTTTCGAATCATATAGGTTCCTACCGTCTCCGCACTTTATCTTACTCGCGCAAACATCAAGTGATGTGTCCAGAGAGGTTAGACATTTCCCGTCGTTTGCCGTTACGTGCGGAAAAATACAAATTCGCTAAAAATTGAACTTAAGCAGGTCTTCTTTGAGTGCTCACTCTATCCAGAACCATCTATATAACGTATTACTACGGTGTTATAATAACTCTACTATAAAAACAAAACTTGCACTGATAGCCATTGGTTCGACGAAAAAAAACACACTACAAGATATAGGCTACTGAACAAATTCTCATTAGCGTGATGAGTGCAGGAGGATGAAGACACTAATGATGGCAACTGCAGGCAGTGTTTAGCAGTCTAGAAGGCCCGACAAGAGCGCCTTATGCCCGCTCATGCCAACTGGAGTCCGCTAGTGTATTGTTGGCCTTTAAAATTGAGTCATAAAGCTTGTGCTGGCATCAGACAAGCGAGTTGCCAAACTGTTCTCCTTGGGGAAGAGGAGGAGAGGGAGATGATAGTTGAAAATTCATATTATTTAGGCAAACATTTTTCATCGAGAACCTCATATTTTGATGGGATTCCATTCGTACAAGTTGCCTGACAGTTGCTGCAGACTGAGGTGGATTTCATCCCAGCTTTCCGACACCTGCATCGTACATCACAACCAGCCGCATATCTGCAAAAAAAAAAACTGCCTTCAAGATTTAGCCAGGTGCGGCAGAGTTCTTGATTAAAAGGGCCTCCAGTGCTTCATAATAAACTCGTAACCATCCCACGGGGCCACTGAGGTCTCGCCTCCCACCAAGGCAATCCGGGTTCGACTCCCGGCGGGGTCGGTCCCCGGATTTTTGCATGTGGGAATCGTCCCAGACGATGTCGTTGGTCGGCGGGTTTTCTCGGGGATCTCCATTTTCCCCACCCTCTCATTCCGGCGCCACTCCATACTCACCTCGTGTCACCTATCACCAGCGCTGAAGACCTCGATCTTAGTAGCTGACCAAACATCTCTCACTCACTCGTATCCATCCCCTAAGGTGGTTGCCCAACCACTACTACACTTGCAGAAACACTCTGAAAGAATTCTGCGTCTGGTTCGAGCCTTACGTGTGTCACTGTGATGGACGATCAGGCTCACCTTTTGCAGATTTCAAGAAAGCAGAGTATCTATGGCTGATTAAGTAATTTTCCCGAGCTTGATAAAGGGTCAATAAAATTGCCTCACCAGCAAGTGAAACCTCCTCTTGTGTCGATTACGCATTGTATAATAAATCCACAATGACTCTGGAACGTTCTTGTTTCTTAAAAAGTTTCACAATGAATGTCTTATATTTTCTTTATACACTTAAGGTGGTGTCACGCCCCATAAATGCATGGACAAAGATAATTATTTTTGAATATACATTATTTCGTAACTCCAAGGATGATTATGTTGTTGTTTTAACTTTTGCCTCTTCCTGTTTGATGAAAAATATGTTGCTTCGTCATTAAGCTACTGCAATCAGCAATTCAAGCAATGCAGTGTCCTCCCCTTTAATTGCTGTGTTTCAGTTAGTCAAAGGTTTGTTTTCTTCACATCGCGCAATGCATGTGTCGGCTTTGTAATCTTTTCCATCAGCTGTTCTTGTCTCAATGCCTACAGTTAAATTTTTCTCAGA